>JARKHS020008070.1:0-45863 GCA_030143305.2 Amblyomma americanum
TGCTTTCATAGATAAGACCCCTGGGTGTGTTTCGTGCAGTAGGTGCGAAACATGATGTCGTGCTCCCTTCGGCACTATTACGTGGTGCCCTCAATCCACCAGTCCGTGGGCCAAAGACAGACCTTGTCTGTTATCGAAAAATGGAATATTACTCTCATCATCTATACATCTTGCGGTCGACAACCAGCCATCCTTTGTCCACTGCGCAACCCTTTTCAGTTGCGGGTCATTTGCAATGAATTGTTTCAGTTCATTAACTGACACTGTTCCATCTTCAAGTCCTGCTAGAGCAAGAATGTAATCAGGGGGATCGTTTGTGTGCAACTCTGTCGTAGGTTGTGGCAGTCGACTCAGGGCGTCGGCATGCAGAAGTTGCTTACCCGGCGAGTACTGGTGCTTGTAACGGAAGCTTCCAAGGAACAGAAACCAACGTTGTATGCGAGCGGCTGCCAGCGATGGGGTCGGTCGATCTGCCCCAGCAATCCCAGGAGGGGCTGGTAGTCGGCAGCAAGTGTGAACTCTCGACCTATGAGAAAATCCCGGAACTTTGTTGCGCCAATTACAAGGGCAAGGGCTTCGCGTTCGAGTTGAGAGTAGTTTCTTTCAGCCCTTGGTAAGGTTCGAGAACAGAAGCCGATGGGCTTGTTTACTTTGCCATTTGTGTGGAATAGCACGGCGCCAATCCCATTTTGCGACGCGTCACACTCCAGCTTGAGGTCTGCAGCCGGATTGAAATGAGCAAGTACCATTGCCCGACGAATGCCTTCATAGCTTGCATAAATGCTGCATCCTGCTCGGTTTCCCAAATCCATCGTGTGTT
Organism: Amblyomma americanum; assembly: GCA_030143305.2. Taxonomy (NCBI): domain Eukaryota; kingdom Metazoa; phylum Arthropoda; class Arachnida; order Ixodida; family Ixodidae; genus Amblyomma; species Amblyomma americanum. Next base: position 821 of record JARKHS020008070.1, read on the forward strand.
CTCCAGCAGCTTGTACAAAGGTGCAAGGACGGATGATAAATTCGGCATGAACTTTGCGTAAAATGTAATCATGCCCAAAAATGCACGCAGCTCCTGCACATTTTGCGGACAAGGAGCTTGCATGATTGCTTCCATATGCTGCTCTGTCGGATGTAAACCCTCATGGTCAATTCGGTGACCTAAGTAGAAAACCGACGACTGGCGAAATTTACATTTGTCCAGTCTGAGCTTATCCCTGTTCTCCTGGATACTCTGGAGCACAAGCCTTAATGTATCGGTGCCGCCGTGTTTTTTCGATATCAGTAAATCGTCGAGGTAAGCCTGGACACCTGATATGCCTTGCAATACAGTGTCGATTTTTCGTTGAAAAATTTCTAGCGCGGAAGCTATACCGAAAGGCAAGCTGTTGTAGCAGAACAACCCCGGTGCTTATTGATAACGCAGAGTTCCTTAGACCGGTAATCGAGAGGGATCTGATTATAGGCGTCACGCAGGTCGAGCGTGCTGAATTGCTCGCCGCCATTCCAAGACGCAAATATGTCATCAATAACAGGTAGCGAGTATTGCTCCAGCTCGTATGCAGGGTTTGGGATTACTTTGAAATCTGCGCAGATTCGAACAGTGTCATCGTTTTTCATAGCGATTTCGGTAGCGGCACAATTGGTGTTGCCCACTCTGCGTGTGTTACAGGGGAAAACACTCAGATGGTTTCAAGCCTTTCAATCTCTTTGGATACGTTGTCGGGCCAAGCAAATGGAAGAGAACAGGCCTTACAGAATTGTGGTGTGGCTCCTTATTTAAGTTGCAGATGCACTAGTTGTCCGTCTATCAAGCCCAATTCTGTGGGGAAAACATCTTGGAAATCTGTGGACGAGATCACATCGTCCACAGTTCATGGACAGTTCCTCCCGAAGCTCTCCCCATGCTTCGCACCGATGTTGACGACTGACGACAGGCGTTGCTGAGTTTTGATATCAAGTCGCGTCCACAGAGGCTTGGTACTGAGCAGTCGATAACAATTAATGAGCCCTCGACGATAGTCCTGTTGTACTAGACAGGCATATCCAACTGCCCCAGTACTGGCAAGGTCACTAGGTAACAGGAAAGTTTTATGTGGCATGGTGACACTGGTGGCCACTGTTTCTTGTGCTGCTCAAAAAGTTGCCTAGGCACTACGAACACTGCTGAACCATAATCGACAATCATTGGTATATCACTGTCACACCACGTGAACGTTCAGCGAATCGGAGGTTCTGATATTTCCGAGACGCAACCAAAGTCCAGATGTCCAAGGGTTCCTGAGTTACATTTAAGGCTTGGCTTCACCTGCTTCGAGCATGGGTTTTCTGGCGTTCCTTGCTGACGTCGCTAAGACACTTTTTTGCAAGGTGCCCAAACCTGCCGCAGCGTTAGCATCGAGCTTTCATCCAGCTACACGCGTTTCCATTGTGTTTTGTGCTTCCGGAATGTCCACACTCTAATACCGGCTCGTCCCAGGTCCGTCGCCGCGAGCCTATCTTCACTACGGCTGACGAGTCCGAAAAATTTGCGTTGGAGTCCTTTTCTGCTGCCTCAGAGCTAAGCGCTATCGCTTTGGCTACCTTCAGAGTGGCGTCTGTTTTCGCCAGCAGCTGCTTTTGCAGGGCAGTTGACCTGACGCCGCACACTATCTTGTCGCGAAGCATTCTGTCGAGCATGCTTCCGAAGTTGCAGCCATCAGTTATTTGGCGAATTCCAACAATGAATGCATGAACAGACTCACCTTCAAACTGGCGCCGGAAGAAAAAGCGGAAGCTCTCAGCAAAGGAAAAGCAAGTTAGGGCCAAAAAGGTAGGAAAAATAGATGCGTTATCAGGGAGGACCTGCTCAAGTGCAGATCAAACAGCCTGGGGGGAGTGCAGTCTGCAGCTGTTGGGGGGCAGCCTGCAGCTGTTGATGTCGTCACTACCACTGCTGTGTGTCTCTAGTAACGCGTATTAGGAATGCTCTTCCTAGGTCATCGCTGCCTTGGGCCAGCGAATCCTACCGACAACGTGTAGCCAGTGGACGATGACGACCGCATTGCCCAGCAGCACGACCTAGCCCACAGCCGGGCCAGCAGCCACGAGGACGTATTTTCGGCGGACAAGACCTCTCCACAAGCATAGTACCGGTTACTGGCACTCTGCGTTAGGCTTGCTGAGCCTAGGCACGAAAAATCTCTTAGAGGAGCGTATTTTGGGCCCCTCTGTCTATGGAATGTCAAGCTGACAGAAACGTGCTGCTCAGAGAGAAGCAGCGGAGCAAAACTTAAGTATCCCCAGCAAACAACACCGACAGCTATTCGGCAGCCCCGTGGACTCCTCCACCGCCTAACTGGGAGGACATTCGACGGAGCCAGCAGGCGGAGCGGGAATTGGAAGTAACGATACTAATGCCCCCGAGCTCGTTACCCAAATTTTGCGAGTTCCTAGAGACCATGGGGTGGTCACGGTGTTCCATGACAGTAAAATATTCACAACGTGGGGCTACGCAATGCTAAAAATTCAACTAAAGTATGATTCCGAGAAAAATTCTCCGGGCATTTTAACCAGCATGTCGCGCCTGCCCGTCGATCACCCCTACCTCTACATGCCGAAAGCGACTTTTGACAACTTGCCGTTCCACACCAAGGCACTCAAGAGCTTCGTAACGATAACGCCCCACGGCCTGCGCACCCCGTGGAAGACGGGTTCTTCGGCGGTGCAGCCCGTAAACTCCGACATGCTTGTTTACGGACAGGCGTGCGTAGGACTAAACGTGCACATGGACACGGGCATGTGCCGCGTAACGCAGGGTGCCAGTGGAAATCCCATGAAGGCCACATTCGTTCCGCCGTTCAGTGAGATGGACTACGCGACGCTCGCAAAGTATTTCTGGGGCCTGAAAATAACGTCGGGCTTGGAGACGGAACAGAGCGACGAAGCGACGGGACGTCCCTACGAGCATGGGTGCTCCGCGGCACAACTTTGCCTACGATTTTATTCACATAAAGAAGACCGGCTCACGTCTGACAAAATTTGTCAACCAGTTTCCTTTCAAGGGCCGCGTGGGTACGCCCATCTTAAACTACGAGCACACGTTTGAAAACGCCTGGCTGCGTCCTGGGCCCCAGCTACGAGGGCGGCCACGAGATTTACACGCGAACTGCTCTGCCCCTGAAAGCGGACTGTACCGGCTTTATTACGAGCAACCTCTCAAACACAGAGTCGTCAAAGCAAGAGCCAACCATGGGCCTCATGATTCGCATCCGCCCTCACGCAATGCCGCGCGTAAAGTACTTGGACCCGTTTAATAATAATTGGTTTTGGGGGAAAGAAAATGGCGCGGTATCTGTCTCATATATCGTTGGACACCTGAACCGCGCCGTAAGGGAAGGGATAAGGAGGGAGTGAAAGAAGAAAAGAAGAAAGAGTTGCGGTATTGGAGGGCTCCGGAATTATTTCTACCACCTGGGGATCTTTAACGTCCACTGACATCGCACAGCACACGGGCGCCTTAGCGTTTCTCCTCCATAAAAACGCACCCGCCGCGGTCGCTACTTGGACCCGTTAGAGGACGATTATTTCCGCCGCGGCCTGGGACCCATGCCGACTGGCAAAATGCAGCTCAGCGTATAATTTGGCATACTCGCGGTGCCCAAAACCAACAAAGACGACCCGGGCAGCACAGACAAGTTTCAGAACGTGGCAGCCTTCTTCCAGGTGGACACTGAAATTGTCGTTCACAGCGACGTTCACAGCGTGGCCGTGCACCACGTCATGCCCCCTGCAAACAAAGGACGTTACTTGCGGCACGGAATCGGCACATTGAAGGCATCCACAAACAGCCTGACACGTTACGGGCGCTTTACTCACCTGTACCGCACGCAAGACGAGCTGGCCGACCACGAGCGGGAGCTGAAGGCTCTCGCCGAAGAGCAAAAGAAACAAGAGGGGGCGAGCACGTCCAAGACGGCAAGATCGATATCGGTCCCATTTCGCCCGCAATAACAAAAGATGTTTCAAACTGGTCTCTCTTCCTTTGCTACTATGTCGGAACAAAAGCAAAACATTGTCGTCGCAGTCAATGTCGCTACTCAAACGAAGAGGTTTAAAAAATGCATATACCTTTTTCATTGAACGGGCCTTAATACAGATGCAACACGAGCCAGACACGCAGTAATAGCTGCAAGTACTTTCCTCTTAGACGACACTTTTTTGTTTTTACTCGAAGCGCCTCGGCGGTATAAAAGAGGCTCCCCGTAAACGAGTCAGGGCACGTTCGCTGGAACGTCACGGGGATCGCACAGCGCTGCCTGACCAAATTAAAGGTGAGTACGCAAAAACATTTCTTTAGTTGCACCGTTGACACCGTGCTTTTCGTGTAGGATGGAGGGAGCAAAGAGGAAGAGGCACGACAGTGCATCCGACAGTGAGGGCTCAAGCGAAACAGAAGAGGTACCGCTTGTCTATATTTTTGAGCTATTTTTCGGTGACACTGAGTATATATTAAGGAATGGTCTCCAAGCTACGCTGGTTCAGGCAACCAAGACGGTCCCCGTCCATTTACTGAAACCGTGGAAAGCTCTCAGACAACTCACCGAGGCTTGGATGGCATTCCAAAATGGCGCGATGATGAAAAAAAAGCGTATCTTAACCAAGAAGAAAACCAGCAGGAGCAGCAGCGAATTTACAGCCCAATTATCCAGAGTGGGCACACGAGCTACATCGAATTCTAAAGCGATGAAAAATTGTGCACGACGTGTTTCCCGCCAGAGACGATAGAAAAGCTGAGGACATTTGTTGTGACCTTGTTAGAAGATATGAATCGGGCCCACATGCTACGCAGTTGCTGCCGTCTCCTTACATGTAGGGGACACAAGCGTCCCACACCTCCACCTCATTCATGACTGCAGCTGGGCAAATGGATCATGCAGATGGACCATATTCCTTGGCCTCGTTCGAAGACCAAACCGCTCATCAGTTTGGTCTACAAACGCACGCCCGTGGGACTTACATCTCATCCAGTTTATATCTTGTGAACCCCGAGAACTGGAACTTTTAAGGTGGGAGGGCAAGACCGGGGTAACGACTGTGGAGCTCAGTTTGGTACAATTCCCAGGGGAAGAACACGTCCCCGCAGGAATTTTGGAAGTGCTTATCACACAGCTTCCGGGTACAGCTCCATGCAAGGACAGCCGCCGAGGTGCACAAAGCCCTAAAAACGCAGAGCGAGTACGCGCACGAGCGAGTGAGGGCTCAAGAGCACGCCCCAAAAAGAAAAGCGGAGGATCCCATCTACGAGTGACTTCGGCATAACCCAGTATAACCACTGACCAACGTTGTGCGAACACTCAAATGGCTGGCCGACCCGGAGATGCGCTTTATCGAACTGGATATCAAGTACCTTCAGCACGCGATTCAGGTCCTAAACGACGAAATGTGCACGTGGGCCACGCTTGACTTTACCGTAGTGCACCGCAACACGTGCCCACTCTTTGACGCACCCAACTGTAACGTGGCGGCCTACTACATGGGCCTGCCCGAGTCCTTTGAGTCGTTGAAGGAGCGGCTCGCTTTCAGTTTGAAGACGACCAAGAGGAGATTCACAACTTTGTAAACAATCTCTACGCCCTAGTCAACAAGCTCGTCCCAAAAAAAATCTGCATGGAGATTGTGTCGCCCCCGAGTGCATGCAAGAATTTTTTTCGAGCCAGTCTTGTCGTTTTGCATTAACCGCGGCACGATCCGCAACGTTAACAGGTTTTTAAACTTTTCCTGCAAGAAACGGTGGCCGCCGCATCCTGGTCTGGAACTAGCCAAACTGCGAATCTACCGCGTTTGACACGGTAAAAAAAAATTCCGTGGTGACCAGGAATCTGTGGCCGTCATGTACTCAAAGGACCAGGCCATCTCGTGCACGCCGGTAATCGTTCTCTCACACAACGACGTGTTCCCGCAAGACTACGCCTTCAACCACCGCATGACTGGTACCAGTGGAAGCCCCGCCCTGCCCTCAAGCGCTACGAAAAGAAGATCCACCCGCTGGCGCTGATTGACATGTTTGATAATTATGTAACTGACGGCGACTACTTTGCCACTCGGGCCTCGGTGCATCCTCATTAAAGCTTTCAGGCTTAGTACATGGCCAATGCTTCGCAATTCACTACTACACCACCTACGACAAGCAAAGGGGAAACAAGTTAGGGCCAATAAGGTAGGGACAAATAGATGCGCTATTTAGGGGAGGTTAAGTTAGGTTACGATACGTTAGCAAGGACTTGGTTAGCAAGGACGCACTTAGAACTTCAATTACTTTTTCATAAGTCGGCGCATTAGGCTTCGTCGGTGCAACTTTCCCTGAGAGTACTTGTACTCTGCGCGTTCTCAGTGCAAAAATGAGCAACGCCCTCTTACCAAGAGGGAGAAGGAGACGAGGGATTGGCTAAGTATTGGGCGGCTGGTCCTCTTTACCTTTTCCCCTCTGCCTTTACACCTTTTTTCTTGTGTGGATAACGCACGCGGTGAGTTTGTAAATCTGAGGTAATGTCTACGCAGTCTCCCGGCCAGGGGAACTCCCCTTGGCCGGCTTCCCTACCGCCTCATAAGATGCCTCTGGAAGCTTCTCAACGCTCCGGCGTCCGCAGCAGTCCTGTGGCGCTGGTGCCAAAGGATGGCGGTGCTATCAAAATTAACAATCCAGGGCCTGTTCGAGCTGCTCTCCTGGCGGCCACTTTCCTTTATGAGGCATCACTGAGGTAAGGCAGTTTGGACTCGGCGGGATTCTGTGCCGTTTACCAGACCTGTCGTGCGTAAAGGATCTTCTAAACTGCTCTCCTTTTGGGTCTCTTTCGGTAAACAACTTCATTCCGTCTCATCTGGCCTGCACAAAAGGTTTGGTTCGCGGTGTGTACTCTTGCTTGTCTCCAGTTGAGACCCCCGACCTTCTCTCTGCAGCGAGTGTTGTTGCTGTGTATCGCTGTAGCGCGGAGGTGAACAATAAGTGGGTGCCAACGGAAACGGTTCTTGCCACTTTTGCGGGTACTGCCTGCCCCTCAGAAATAAAAGTATGGCCCCTAATCTTTCGTTTAGATCCCCTTTCGTCTAAGCCACTGCAGTGCAGAAATTGCTGGCGATATGACCTTAGTGCTCATGGTTGCAAGTCCACCTTGCGCGGTTGCAAATGCGGCAATGACCATCCAGCAAATTTATGCTCTCATCAAAACGAGAAGTGTTGCCTTTGTGGGGGATCTCACGCTGCAAATTCCATAGATTGTCCTTATCGTGATCATGAATTGCAAATTCTAGACATAACCGACCACAAACGCTGTTCGCGGCGCGAGGCAATATCAGAAATTAAAGAGAGAGCTCCCGGCTATGCATATGTGTCAGCCCGTTCAGGAGTGACACTAGATTCGTCTATCTCTCAGGCAATATTGACTGCTGTGGAAGCCTCTATGGCTAAGATGGTTGAGAGAATAGCGTCCACTGTCTCAGAGTGCATATCTAATGTTCTGGCAACGGAGATTACCCAGGCCATGCAAATTGGAATGACTTCTGAAATGTCAGCCATACCTTCATTAAAGACTCAACACTCCTTGCCTGAGCAGTCTCATCCTCAAGAACAAGTCACTGCTGTTTCTCCACTTCCTCGGTCCACTAATTCAGATAATGCTCAAATTATTCATGATACAGAGATGGTGGATTCAGATACGTGAATCCTCAAACGCAGCGGATCCCCTATGTCTTACCCTTCTTCTTCACATCCTCAGCCGAAATAAAAGAAGCAACAGATTGGTTCTAAGCCGAAAGATACTATTTTAGGGCAGGCAGTTGCTTCTGCCCGGATTTCTCAACCATAGGGGTGCTAATAGTTCTCCAGTGGAAGTGTTGGTCACTTCTTTCCGCTTCAACAGACTTACTGTACCTTATATCTCAACATATTCCACTCAAAATTATTTTAGAAGAATCTTGGCTTTCATCTGAAAAACACTTTCATTTGCAAAATTATTAATTCGACAAGATCGACAGCCAAGAGGCGGAGGCTTACTCATACTAGTTCGTTCTAAATTTTGTCACAGGGCTAAGATTACTTTTCAGTCCTATACTATAGACTGTGAGTTATTGGCTTTAGATTTTGAAATTCCAGGGTGCTATCCCTTTTCCTTAGAAAATATTTATTTTTCTTGCGGTGTGCAGGATACCAGGCTGCTAGATCTCCTGCTCCTGAATTGTCAGAAGTGAGTTCTCTTGGCCGGCGACTTTAATACTCATCATGTGTCGTGGAACTTTAAGGCAGATTTCTGTGGTAAGCGCCTTTGGGTTTGGGTTACTGTTAACAACCTCTCGTGTATGAATTCAAGTTCGGCCACATTTCTGCACGCAAATTCGATCTGTGTTAGATTTAACTGTCACCAGCCCTTGTGTTCCTGTACTCAGTTGCTGTACTCACACCGATCTTGACAGTCGTATTCTTCTTGCGCGGCACATAAAAATGCATTCTGCGTTGGTGACATTAGATGTAGCCAAAGCTTATGACAGCGTAGAACACTACATATTATTGCGAAGATTACATACTTTGCAGTTTCCGAATTACTTACCTGCGTGAGTATCTGCGTTTTTTGAAAACAGACAGTTTTTTTGTATACAAAATGGTGACAATTGTGTAAGATATAAACAATCCAGAGGTGCTCCACAAGGGGCAGTCCTGTCCCCGGTGCTCTTTAGTATTTTAATGAGCTCTATTCGCAGCCGTCAACACATTCGCACGTACGTCTATGCGGACGACATTGCATTTTTCACTGCGCCAGATGACATTCAATCCCTCAATGTGCGCCTGCAATTGTAAGTGAATTTTCTTGAAAGTTGGTTGTGTGACCTCACATTAAATGTAAACAGGTGCGCTGTACTTGTGTTTCAAATGAAAGATCCAGCTCATCTGTCTCTCATTTACCAGCGACAAATTATTCCTCAAGTTAAGCCATTAAAATATCTTGGTGCCATTTAAGATGACAGACTCACATGGCGCTCTCACATTGACCATGTTGCAGCGAAAGGTGCTCGTCCTGTGGGCATGTTGCGTAGATTAAGTAATTTGTGGTCTGGAACGCGGAGAGATGCACTTGAGCTGATTTATGTTTTATATGTCCGACCAGTTTTAGAATTTGGATCTGTGGTGTTTTCTGGTACGGCTGCGTACAAAATTCGGCCGCTCGTTCTTTTGGAGCGGGAAGTGCTTCGGTTGTGCCTTGGCCTCCCCAAATTTGTGGCCAATAACGTGCTTTATCTTGAAGCCCGTATTCCTCCTTTATTATCTAGATTTAATTTCCTAACTGTTCCGACGTACCTAATGATATATGAATCAGATTTACACCGCTCCTTGTCTGTTTTTTGTTGCCAGCCGTCTATATTTTTTGGATTCCACTGGCCTAGATTTCATACCCCGCAGGTATTTATGGTTCAAAATTTGCTTGATAGTTTAAATGTTCTTTTGTATAACATACTTCCGACCAAAAACAGTGGGTCCTTTGTAGAAATTGTCTATGATGGCATTTTCTAGAAAAACGCTAAGCATTTACCACCCTCATTTTAAATGGACTATTAGAAGACCATTTACAAAGCATACATATTAGCTTAACGATAGCTACTGACGCCTCCCAATGTGATGAAAAGGCAGAGGCGGGAATATATTGCCCGCTTCGAGATTGGTCTTTTTCTGTGCGGTTTCCCGACTACACCCCAATTTTCGAAGCGGAGTTTCTAGCGGTGGCGATTGCTCTTCGAAAACTAGAGCCAGCTTTCCCTTCAGTGGCATTCATTACAGACTCTTTTTCTTTGTGTTAATCCCTTGCTTCGGCTTTGGATTCGCCAATCTTAAACACATTCCATTCATTACTCCCTCCGCATTTGAGCCTTGTTCACATGATATCGGTGCCAGGTCATAGCGGTGTGACAGCCAATGAAATTGCGAACTGCCTGGCAAAGGCAGGCCTGAATGGCCTCGTGCTAAGTATCGTTCCGGCTACAGCGTACATCACATCAGCGAGGTTTCGAAGACAGAATTTGTTAATAATGACAACTGGATCTCTTTTAAGATCTGATGATTACTTGCACTGGACGTATTCGTGGAGCAAGCAATCATGCCATTTACGGCAGCTTGAGGTATCTCTATCAAGGCTCCGCTACCGGATCCCACCCTTAAATTTTTATTTGCACAGGTCTGGGTTGGCGCTTAATCCCGTCTGCATATTCTGTGGTGAGCATGAAACCATAGACCATTTTTTGTTGCTTTGTCGCCGGCACACCATGATGAGAAGATGGTTTTTAGGGAAACCACTACAACAGCTTGGCCTTTGTTTGAGCACCGCTGTCATATTGTCGTTTGAAGCCACCATACTTGGGTGCAGCCACAAGTCTGTTTTAACGCCGTCCAAAATTTTAATGAAATAACATCGGGTACCTTGGTAATTTTTTTCAATATTATTTTTATTCTTACAATTATCATTATCATTTAATCACTCGGCTATAAACACCAGTCTCGATCTCCTGCGTGCGTCAGGCATTTCCCGTTTCATTTCGCTGTTACTTTTTGATTACTTCTTCCTTCCTCAGCATTCGTTTTATATTCTTTCAAGAAATATTTATCTGAAAAACTCTCTGTGCCCCCCCCCCCCCCAATTCTTGGCCAATCCGCCTATGTGGGCATGGCCGTTGTATGAGGGTAACAACAACAACAACGTCCTCTTCTTCATTGAATCTTGGATTGCAGTTGCTTCGAAGTAGGCTTCAACTTTCGTAAGATACGCCCTCCAGTTGTGCCTGCGGTTGTCATACTCGGGAAGCTGGTGATGTGCCATGGCCGAAATGGTTGTGTCCAGCGGTCCCTCTTGACCGTCGTTTCAGGTTCGCTCTCGTCGTTGGTTCGCATTGAGCTCGTCGCCACTGTTACATCGCAAGTACGCGCATTGCGCGTGCCGTGCTTCCTTGGAAGACAGACGGATGCTCGGGACAGAATATCCTTTATTAGTCCTGATCAGCCAGCTTATATAGCGTGACCGGTCGAGGGTGAGGGGAGGAAGGAACGAGGGAAAGCGTGAGATACATGCGCTTGGCGTTCGCCACAGTGATAAGGCAGAGCGTTTACAACACATACCAAACTCTCGTTTCACCTGTTTTCCAGATCTATAGACTCGTGCAACTTTTCCTTTGACCGCAAATTTATTTCATTAAAATCAGCTGCGCCTGAGCATAGCCCGTAATCACAAAATAAAGGACTTGCATAGCAAGGCTAGCAAGCTTAGCTGTCTTAAACAAGCCAGCGTTAAATTTGTGCCTATACGCGAATTCACAGTTCAATATTTTTCGCTTTTCAAAGATAAAGAACCCGAAACCCGTAGTACGTTGTCCAAGACTTTGGTCACAGCGATAAGCGGCATTGCTGTGGTTGCGTGCGTATGCGCGTTCCGAATGTTTTATCGGGTGAACGTCAGTGGCTGCTCCTCTTTTCATAGTATTCCGGGCTCACACAAGATAATCTCATTCATACCTGCATCATGTCGGGATTAGAGATTGCACGAACCTTCATTCCAATGTATGTGCCGCCGACACGCCCGTCGATGTGGCTCGTAGGCCATCTGCTTTTCTCGACACCGCAACGTCGATGCCGTCGTAATCACTCAATGGGACATCTAACGCTAATCCGTTAAAAACTCAAAAACTCATGCCTAAGTGCGAAGAGTAAAGTACTTATTTATTTATTTTTATTTATTTATTATATGCATTTTCAAGGCCCGTACACGCAACATAAAGGAGTGGCGAATTTTATTATTTGCATTGCGACCAAAACAAAAATTAAACTATAAAGCACTTTGGACGGCAATATATTGAAGTTAGTAGCGTCGCAAATGAAGGCTGTGGATGCGGGAAGGCGGCTTCATTCAGTCGTAATTCTTGGTATAAAATAAAAATGACACAAATTTCTGCGATAAGATGGCAGCTCAGTTTTGTGTGGATATTCGATGCCAGATCAGATGCAAGTGGGTGCGTGAAAACATTTTCCTTCTGTAAAAGATTAAGGTAGTATTGTACTTTATGAAAAAAGCAGATGTGGGAGTACTTATGCGTTGTGAAAGGTCAGGAAGATCTAGTGTTTTTTTCACGGACGTGGCGCTAGAATAACATGAAGAGTTAGAGAGAATAAAACAGGCTGTGCGTTTCCGAATGCTTTCAAGGAGAATGGTGAGATTGGAAGGAGGAGGTTCCCATATGCCACAAGCATATTGTAATTTTGGACGAACGAGCGTTATTCGGAGTGTAAGCTTTAGTGAGGTGGATGCTAATGCAAATTTGTGCCTTAGATAGCCTAACGTTCGGTTTGCGTTAACGAGATATTCAACATGCATGTTCCATGAAATATTACTGGTAACGTGAAGGCCAAGATACTTAAAGGAGTTGCGAAATGAGAGAACAGTACAATTAATAGAATATGAGGCCATATAATAAGGGGTATTGCGGAAAGAAACACGCACACTTTAGCATTCGCTAGTAATAAGATGCATTAGCCATTTGGTGCACCAACTGTATACACTATTCAGATAATCTTGAAGCTTACTGAAATCAATGGGGTTAGTTATTTTTTCACAGATGGCACAGTCATCAGCGAATAGCCTCATGTTTGAATTAGGAATACAGTGAGGAAGGTCGTTAATATAGGTGAGAAAAAGCAGGAGACCCAACACCGCTCCTTGTGGTACACCGTAGGTTACGGAACAAAGTCTGGGCGTAAATTGATTAGCGGTTGTATAGTGGGTCCTGTTACGTCCAGGGCCAATATTACAAGGGGAAAGTTTTAAAACCGGTAAATCGTGAGAGCCAGAATCAAAGGCTCAACAGAAGTCCAGAAACACACACTCAGTACTAAGTTGTTCTACATTCCTAAATAAGTCGTTAGTGATAGAAAGGAGTTGAATTTCGCAGGAAAAGAATTTTCTAAAGCCATGCTGGGCTTTGGTGAAAGAACAATTGGTCTGGTAGAAATGAATATGATGTGAATAAGTTATACGCTCTAAAATTTTACTTGGAATGCATGTTAATGAATTCGGTCAGTAATTATTGGAGGAATGAGTGTCACCTGATTTATGAGGTGGAACTATCTTTTTAGCCTTCGAGTCTTGGGGCACGGTAGAATGCTGCAAGGACTGGTGAAAAATTTTTGATAAGATAATGGTTGAAGACACTTCCTTACATTTTAAATTGTTTGAGTTAACGAAACCACATGAAAAAATTTTAGGTTGGTGATAAGGTTGCTGGCGTCAACCTATCCAGAAATGATAGAATCCATATGCGGGAAACTTTCGTATAATAAGAGTAGACCAGCTCTGGGTATACATTGCTGAAAAAATGACGAAAAAGACTCATTCAAAATTTAGCAGCTCTGCTGAGGCGAAGCTGGCACTTCAGAGGAATTAACTGCAGAACATTCGTTTACCCGTAGAAATAGACGAAGTACCTGTAGAAACCGACGAAAACTTCAGTGGGTTACAAACCAGAGAATATCAAGGATTGTTATACAGAAATATATTTTTGGCATTAGGTGCAGCCGTACAAATTTCTCCGGCAATGTGGTGATAAGAGGGCCAGTAATCAGGATGATTTTTAAGTTTAGAGCGCCGACACACCCGCTTTCTTATGTTTCGCAGGGAATCTAGAGAGTGTTAAACCGCGAGGATCGGGGATTACAAGGCAGCCTTTTTCAGACACTAAGCGCTCATTTAAGAACAGATGTTTCGACAGCGTTAGCTTTTACTACTCGCACTCGAACGCATCTTGTCCGCTCGCAATTTCAAGACGGCGGCCGCAAATCTGAGGTCAGCAAAATGTAACCCCGATAACGTGACCGCGCGCGCGCAGTCTTGGGCTGCACGGCAGCCGTTTTACCCTCAATGCTGGTGTTCCGCTATATCATTACGTAAACGTGGCTACTCGCAAAAATAAGAAGCGGCGAAGTACTCGGCTTTGAAAACTCTTATAACATGTACCGAAATGACCGTCACATCCGATCAGGAGGGGGAGTGCCGAGACTAGTGCCACTTGGGGTCGCCATTGGGGTCAAAATTGCTGCCCATCCGGTTAGCGCAGAAGGTTCGGAGTGGCAGCAAACGAACTGGCACGATTCGGCGCACAAAGTCGAGTTGAATCCTGGTTTGTGTAAGGGATTCATTCCATCGGCCTTTTGTCCTCGAAACCTTTTGGGATCCGACCTTCGGAGTGCCGTGGCGGACGAACCAGTTGTCGCAGAGTGATGCGGGTGGTATCAAACCATTCGCCGTTTTATGATACAAACGCTGGCATCCGGATTGGTCGAAAACATAAGTGAGAACAATTTTGCTAACGCTATTCATATGATTGCGCGTTCGCGAATCTTTCTTTAATTTTTTACTGCAGAGACCAGTTTTCATATGTTTTTTGTGGAATGTACACGAAGTAGTTAGTCATCTAGGACTGAAACTCAGCTGCTATTGACGAAATATTGGCTCGGTTATAAACTAGTGTATTTTTTAGCTTTTTCAGTGAGAGCATGCTCATTAAAAGTGAGATGCCTAATTATGTGGTCGCCTATATCTTGTAGTAACTTAAGAGGTAAAACCAAGTTTAGTGTAGTCGTAATAATAAGATCCTAGGTGTTGGCATAAGTCGGTGTAGTACGCTTTGGAAGCTTACAATTTGAGTAAGGTTAAAATCTTAGCACAGGTTAAAAAATTCTGAAAATTGCTGAGAACTCTGCTTAACAGCAACAAAGTCATTCGAACAGACCACATTTGAAAAATTACAAGTCCCCAGTATAAACAAGAGTATTCTGCGGTATCTAATCACAAGGGTATTAATCACACCATGCAATTCGCGAAAAAAACTAAATGGAAGCTGCAGGCCATCGACAGCCGGCAAAGAAAATGAACTCATGGTTAGCAATCACCACTCGTACACACTCAAGTTCTAATACAAGCGGAATTATTTGTGACACAAGCTCCTCTTTGATGGCGATGAGGACTCCCCCAACTAATCAGATCTGACGGTCATATCGCTATATGATATGAGTTTTCACAGCTCAGTACTTCACTGCTTCTTATTTTTGCGGATAGCCATGATTCTGTAAGAAAGCAATATTAGTGGAACAGGAATCAATGGATGAAGACCGATATACTGATTTGTTCAGCACACTTCGCGCATTATTGAAGAGTATCTATATATTTTGTGCTTTTTGGCGTACAACAGATAGCTATGAAGAATTATCTTGCTGGCAGACTGCAGATTCAATTGCATCCGCTGGTGCATTTCAAGACGGATACATTTCGCAGACGCTATCGGTGGCTGTGCAGTGAAATTGTTTTTTTGTTACCGTGAAATTTATTGTAGCGAAGTGCTAAGTTTTGTAACCTACCGTTTCAAAACTCAATAGGTTTCTTACGCAACTACCTTGTACTTTTGCAGAAATCCTCACCAACTGATAACCAGAGCCTTTTAGTTTTGCCCACTAGTAAAAGATACTCTCGTGAGTCTTCAATGAAGAAAACATAAGATTTTTGGGGCCGTTGTTATTCGCGGATGACGCCTCGTATCATTGCACTCTAGATATAGCATGGTCAGGAATACAAATATTGAAATAGAATAACGTTGCATCCAAAACTCGCATTTTAGACTCACCCAAGTCTCCGTGGGACTAACAGCGATTTCATAAAATATCAGTTTGTTCCTTCTTTATCAAGCCTAAAAATCGTCTAGACGGGAAATAAAGACACCGTTCGCATTTTTTACTGCTTCCTTGATTGCTACATCGATTTCAGGCATAGATGGCAAGTTCTCAAAATTTTCAACAAAAGAATCTACCGAGTATTTAAATCAGACACAGTTTCAGCGAGCACCTCTTGTTTTGCTTTTTTTTAGGTTACCTAGTCCACCCATAAGCTCGGCTTGTATCGAGTCAAATTTAGATGACAGGTTGCTGATTGCTGCAAGCAGTTGGTTATACTGTTTGTTGGGATCACCGAGAGGCCTGCGATTCACGTATACATTGCCACAAACCAGTATTGTTTTCGCCACTAGTGCGCCGTCCTAAACAAATTGGAATAACTAACTTTGGCACGGAATAAGCAGGAAACAGATTGTTCGATCGCTTGCTAAAATGTGACGGGTGTTTACGAACCTACATGTCGAATAGAAACGGGTTCCTATTCTTCCCGCTGAGACTGTACCCAGCAAGCGTGTCCGCGAGATTCCGGTCATAATGAGATTCGTGGCCTCGAATGCCAATCAGGTAAAATTTTGTCCTTCTGTTTAAGACTTTTGTCATTAGTTCAGACCCAACTTTGAGCTTTGGTCTTGGCCAAGGCATGTAGGTTGCTGCGCACTGCCAGTGTGCTATATCTTTTTAAAGTAAGAACAACTCTGGTCCACAGCTCCAATTTTTTACCGCAATGCGCGTGCTGTTCATGTTTCGTACCCCGCCAGCTAGCCCTCCGACATGGTGAGACACCTTTACGGGGACAACCGGTGTGTTATCAAAAAGAAAAAAAACCGGCGTATCACAAGGAAAACAAATGATGCAGCTTCAACGCAGTTACATCAAGTAGACGTACAAAAGTATGTTTTTAGCCTGGTATCAAAATGATTTAAGCAATAGTTCTTGCAGGTGCGACGCCACCACAGTGGTACATGCCTCAACAAAAGACTCTTCGGAGACTCTTGGTGGACGAAGCCAGCCCACGGCGTGAAGGAGGCCCAAGAGGCGCTCTTACAGTCTTGGTGGCGCATGTTGAGCGAGAGAAAGAGAAAGAAACCTTTTATTTAGAGTACGGTAATTCGCAGGAGCCGGAAGGTCGGGGACCCCCTCAAGGACTCTGCTGGCGGTACCTGACTTGCGGACTAGCTGGATGATCCAGGCTTGCTGGTCCAGGTTGTCGCTGGTCAGGTCCTCCTCCCACTGCTTGTGTGTCGGTTATCGTACTATTAACTTGTCTGGTTTGCCCTGACATTTCCGTGATGTATGGTAGATCGTGTAAAATGTGAAGACAGGGATATGTGTGTTTTTATCCTTCTCCAGTCAATGTCCTCCAGGAGGACAGTTTGTGTGGCGGTGAAAAATGTCTTCTTTCGAACCTATGGTGTTCTATCCTGTCCTCATACGGTTCTAGCAGGAGGGTGGGGTAGGAATAGGGATCCGGCCGGGTTCTGAGAGCTCGGGCTGGACCATTCGCTACCTCGTTTCCGTCGAGGCCTTCGTGACAAGGTGTCCATGTTATTCTGTGTAAGTGTGAGAGAGTACTTGATAGTGTGCTCTCCCTTCCGTTAGGTTTTCCAGCAAGGCAGTCCTTGCAGGCTTGTTGCGAGTCTGTCACTACGTGCGATCACTTGCCCTGCCGGTCTTTATTCTTGATGGGGATGACAAATGCCAATGATTCCGCTTCCGCAGGGTCCTTGGCATAGACGGAAGCCCTTAGGATTGGCCTCTTCTCGTTGTCGACCGCAGCAATCGCGAACCTGCCTGGCTTGGCATAGGTCCCAATGTCCACGTATACTTCTTACGGGTCTTTTGATAGTTCTTTGCCAGTGCTTGGACTCTGGCTCTGACTCTACCCTTGTGCCGCTTGTGGCGCATGTGTCTGGATATCGCGTTTACATATATCTTCTTTCTTGCAGGTGTCGGAATTTATGACTTGCTCTCACAGTTCGTAGTGCCTGCCAGAGCCCCGGTCTCGTCAGAATACCCCTACCTGTTGCGGTGTGGTTAGGGGCTTTGTTACCCTCCAGAGCCACCTCTCTGAGCTTCTCGCAGGTGTTGTGTACTCCTAGTGCCAAAAGACGTTCCATTGATGTCGTTGGTGGGATGTTAAGAGAACTTTTATAGACTTCCCTTAAAATGGTATCAATGGCCCTTCTATCAACGATTACCTACGGGCTTTCAAGCTCTGCGAGGAGAAACGCCGTGTGAGCTGACGTCTTCACGTAATGCGCGCTAGTGTCAGAGGTCCCGTGGCGCCATCAACCAGCATAACCAGCAAGTAGCTTCGGTCTCTCGGGCTGCCTACATAGTGAAACTGAGCAGACTTTTCTTGATTAGTGTTAGACCCTTTTAAAGAGTGCTATTCGCACTAAAATGTTCAGTCCATCGAACGCCAACACTGTTAACAGCGGGCTTGTAAAAGCGCGCACCAAAGTCATATGCATCATCACTGCCTGAACGGCGCCAGCTAAGAACCTGAATAGATCCAGCTGTTTATGGTGAAGGAACAGACTTCGTTTAAAAACACCTCGCATTGACGCTCCAAAATTGTGTTCACTAATGTGTTGGTATTGATTGAACAGTATGCACGGTGATTTATTACCCTGGCAACATCACATTAGCCACCCATTTCTATTAGGCGATGAGTGCCTTTAATTTTAGTGATGAGTCTGACTACTGCCAACTTTTTTCTGGAAAGAAGAGCACGTCCCAGTTGATAAGGAAATTAATGTGAACGCGTCCATCAGGTGCTCTCACGACTCCGTGATTGATACGTCCACATAAACGCCCAATTTTATTTGCTGCATCTTCTGTCCATGCGAGCACAGGACGGCTGCTCGACTACTATGCCTATTATGAGCACACCCGCCGCTGTGGCTGAGTGGTTATGGCGCTCGGCTGCTGGCCCGAAAGACGCGGGTTCGATCCCGGCCGCGGCGGTCGAATTTCGATGGAGGCAAAATTCTAGAGGCCCGTGTACTGTGCGATGTCAGTGCACGTTAAAGAACCCCAGGTGGTCGAAATTTCCGGAGCCCTTCACTACGGCGTCTCTCATAGCCTGAGTTGCTTTGGGACGTTAAACCCCCATAAACCATAAACCAAACCTATTATGAGCTCTGTCAGCGCAATCCACTTGAGCTCACTCTGTCTGCTTCATTTATAGGGCGCTATTAAGAGAATCTAATCTTTTTTTACAGCAAAAACTGTTGCAGGAAACTCATCCAAGCTGCCTTCGTCAGCTAAGACCAAACACAGCTACAACGCAGAGCTTTCCCTCATCACGCGCCCGGGGATGCTTCGTCGCCTTTGCAGCTCACAGTGGAGGCGGATGGGGGGTGCCGCTGCTTCGCGATTGCAGGCGCGGCAAACACGGCAGGAAATAATGGAAATCCCAGCCCCTGTTATGCTTGAAGTGGCAGGTTAAAAAGCGATTGGAGTTGTTTAGTCCACAAAAATGGTTTTTTTTCTCACTCAAAAACGGCCCTACCGTTTCACCATTTCCATAGGCGCCAATTGTTTAAACGTTGAATTGATTTAGAGCACGCGTTAGACGAGGCATCGCGTCGCTGCTATTCATTGACGTGTGCGCGCGGTAGCTCACCTAGAATGTAAATCCCCTGGAAAATTCCAGTCCGACATCTAAGTGATTATTTATACCAAAAACAGGCGACACTTCCCATGAAGCGACAGAGGCCGCAAGACGCTGAGGCGAAGGCTAGCAGAACTACTCCCATGTGAGAGTAAATGGCTCGTCCTCTAGTGCACACCCACAAGAAGGTTTTTGTTTACTCCATCTATATGGACTATACTTATTGCTCCCCTATTCAAGAATGGCATGTAGGAGAGCAAGGATGTAATATTTTTACTCTCCCAGAAAACGAAGGTCGACTTGTAACTTTGGTTGCACATCAATCCTCCTTCAGGACTCATTTTTGCAGCCGCGCGGGTAGCGCATGGTCAGACCATATCCCGTAGGCGCACTCGAGCGAACTACGCGCCGAAGTGCGATCATCTGATAGACGTCACTTCCGCCGACAGTCCCTTGAGGGAATGGAAGCAGCTGATGGCAAAAATATCCTCTTCATGCGCGGCAGCGGTTATTTCAAACCGTTGCAAACAAGGCGTTCCAAGGGTCTATGCAAGCCACGCAGCTGGATCTTGGATGCGGGCCACCGGATGCCGAACGTGTGTCGATGCCAATGACATATGCAAGGCGCGTCGTTCGATCTTCGATATGCACCGCTGGACGCTAAAATTCGTCATCGGTCTCGCCGTTCGCCGCCAGGTTGATGTTGTTTAATATTCAATGTTTGCTCGATGTTCTTCGTTCGCGACAGAGTTGGTTCGCGGTGTACGTAACTCTTGAGTCAGCTGACCTTAACGTTTACACGGTTACAGCAAGCTGATTTTTTTTTAAATCACGGTTGCAGAAGCTCTGTAAACATGCTTTCATTTCACCAGCGCACATAAGATAAATAACTGTTCTCGAGACAAGCTGTCTAAAACCGTGGGCCCGGAATTAGTGTCAGATTTGTTTTCTAGGGGCTGGTCCAAGGGAACCTCACCTATTGTAGTCAGTTTGTCGAAGTGCCGGTAATGGAGCTTTTAGTGCGAAACCACCCTCTAGTTTTGCAAGCGCACCAGTGGTTGGATGGGATGTTCATAACGGAAGCCGTCCTAAAGCATCACGTAATTTAGGCGCTAACTAAAGTCAGCAATTGGGATGTACAGCGCGATGGGCGGAATTGCGGCGACATGAGGAGCAGGCAGTTCGGTTGCGTGATTAATGTGAAAAGCTGGTAAACTCCACTTTGCTGCATTACAATTCATCGATGGAAGTAGACAACATCACTTTCTACCGGCATCGTGCCCTATGGTAAGCTCTCTGAAAAGAAAAACTGAGTACGGCGTATAACTGCGATCACTGCATGCATGCACTGGTCTACGCTGCACTCCTACACGCAGATCTCCTGGACGTTGAGCTTCCTGATAATTTTATTGCGAATCACTTACTTTAAACAACGCGTTGTTCTACACATAGAGTTTGTGGAGCTGCGCATTCCATCAGAAATAAGCGAGACAGTATTATACCTTTGGCACCACCAGGGGCCGTGCAGCCAAGGCAGGAACTTTGCTGGCGATAGAGCCGATAAAACATCTAGCAGCACGTAAAACAAGAAAATGATGAACACATGGGCTATGAGGCAAAACTACTTAAGAAAGTTGCAACTCGTCTCTGTCTTAACTATGACGTGACGAAAACAAAGACGACGTGCGTGAATGGAGCCCCATATGAAGCTGAAAGCGAAACTTCTCCAGAATCGATTCACAAATGCTTACAACGCTATACAGCCGACTGAAGTGGTATCAAGCCATGTGATTTCATCCTAAAGGCATGAAACTTCTCCGCAGGCTCCGCAGTCACTTCACGAACGCTTAATAACGGTACATCCGGTGGCAGTGACGTCATGTCCTGTTATTGCATCCTGGGCGTCCCCTGCTGGAATGCGCCTACGGCGTATGATTTGGAAATACGGTTCCCGGCGCGACATGCATTTCTCCCTGCTGTGCGTCTGCTCGTAGCTCGCTCTAAACGGTCCAATTTTTTTTTTTGCTATGTGACGGTGCAGCGGCAAAGGTGATGACCACACCTACGAACTTGCTCAGACGAAGAGATCAGTGGAGTGGGGGAGGAAAGCGTGAAACCGGAAACAGCCATTTTAATGCCGAATTGGCTATTCG
This sequence comes from Amblyomma americanum, assembly GCA_030143305.2. Taxonomy (NCBI): domain Eukaryota; kingdom Metazoa; phylum Arthropoda; class Arachnida; order Ixodida; family Ixodidae; genus Amblyomma; species Amblyomma americanum. The sequence goes on from JARKHS020008070.1 coordinate 22,337, forward strand.
TGGGGGGAATTCCGCACCACGAGCGAAATGTTTTGGAGACTCAGAATTATAATCGACGAGGCAAGCGACATGGGGAAAACACTGCGCGATGGTGCCACTCGTCTCTTGCCGGCGTCGCTTGGGCCTTTGCGTGAAATTTCGCATACACTGAGCTGAACCTTTAAACAGAACGGCGTAAACATTGCGTGATTTTTACGGGGCATCATGGGATTCATTCCACTTTCACTTGCAAATTTCAGCATTTTAAATTTACTACGGACCTTCCTCTTAATCTACACTCTTCATTAAAATTGATGTAATTTATTCAAACATTTCCAACTCTTTCGATCGCGTATTCTAGTAGCGTCTCATGTGACGTTCGAACAGCTGACTGTTTATTAACCCTAGATCCCATTAAATCACAGATTCATTTTTAACATGTGATTATCAGTGCGTATGACGCGAAAGTCACTCTTTAGATAACACTAAAGCACTTTTTCCAGTAACCGGAACATTGCTGCAGTCGTTTGGGAGGTAGCCTTGTTTGCAGTATATGCGGCGTTGGATCCCTGCATGTACTCTCTTTTCTTGGGTGAAATGTTTGGAATATGGGCGTCTGACCCCAAAACTGAGCAAACCAAACTGCCTTGTGCCATGGCGATCGTTGGCCCAAGCTGTCCTTGCGTCTACAAATTTAATCAGATTCATAGATAATTATCTCGTGAAACCGAAGGCTGGGTTCTAGGTCGGCTGCCTTTCTCAACTTTCATTAAGAATTTTCATCATGGCATTGCGTTCACTATTCGTCGGTTAGTTAAATCTGCATTCTGTCCTGCGGTATTTACAGTAATAGGGGCCAGTTATTGCTACTGAACGAGTTTACATAACCAAAGCGCGGTGCTCGGAATGGCTAAGTTTCGCTACACGCAATTGCGTCGAAAACAATTTAATCTCAATTGCGCGTTTTCTTTCATATCATAAATTGTTCAATCCTGCCGATATCTCGGAACCACTATCTCGAGCAAAGTAGCCTCACTTGAAGGTAATTTGAGACTATATCACTTAGAAGATTCAAATCACTCGCATTCATTCCGTGTCTGCCGCTATTTTTGTTCCCTCCTTCGGTTCAGAAATTCGTGTATGGATCATTCATCCAAACTTTAATACGTATCTGCTATCTGGGATTTCTTCTAGACCTACTTAATTGTCACCATATAGGCAACTTAGGCAATATTTAGCTCCAAAATATGATGCGAACCATAGGATCGCGAGTATTAGAACTTCACTTAACCTCCTGCCATGGCATGCACTCAAGATTGGTACTACAATGTTTCGATAATTACACTGCATATGAATTGATATCTCTGACACATAGTCTGACACACGTCGCACTCCTTCTAACTTCCTTAGATTCGGCATTTTCACGGCTTTTTGAGATTCGGCAGCTACCCCACCGCGTGGTCGCTGGATCCCCAGCGCGCAAGCCGACCACGGCCCTTGCGAACAAAAGGGCGGCCACAATGTGCTGAGGCAAGCGGCATTTATTGCAACAGCAATAATAAACGCCGGATAGCGACAAACAATATCTTCCTCGGAAAGCTCTGCTAGGTAGTCAAGGATGTCCCACTCACCAGTTTAATAACGGGCGAATATTCGCACGGACTGATGCTGGGAGACACCGACGCACCGATGCCCGATAGAGGGAGCTGGCGAGATTCATTCCGACAAGGCTGCATTCCGGGACCGAAGAAGAGAGATGCCGCGCGCAGGCGTCCGCACATTTCCAGATGCCCGCTTGTCACGCTTCTCTTCGTCGTCCTGTCAGTCTTTCCTCTTTCTTTTGGGCTATATTTTACATCATGTAGTTTCCAGTCGCCCGAGCCAAAGGCTCCAGACCTGCTGTCTCCCGTGCCGGCGTGGTGCTTGCACCGTAAACGGCGCTGGCTACGCAGGCATAGGCACAGGCTCCCTGCATTCCCAGCTAGCATAGCTAATAAAAGGAATACGGGGGTGTTGTACGGAGAAATTGGACTCCAACCGGCGCCTGGCAAGTCTCCACAGGCGAGAGCGCAAGAAGGCACAAAAGGATGTTGGTTGCACGGGAACCACCCGAAAGGAAGTTGCCCTGGAAGAAGGAGGTTATGCCTAGCGCGAGGAATGAGTAAGCTAGGGTGTGTGGCTCGGGAAGCATTCGAAGGGAGGCTATACCGCGTGGAAGGAACAGGGAAAGTATGGTGAGAGCGTAGGAATGTAGCATGTGTAAGCGAGCGCCTTTTACATTTCTCAGTTGCCGCGTGTATCGCCTTTTTGTTAGGAACTCACGGATTACTTTACAAATAAACGCACACGTGGAAAAGCACAAAACGCTATATTTCGGAGCAAAACGAATAACGGGGGCTAGGATACAAGCAGGCAAAGTCGCGTTTATCGCTCGTTGACTTGCACAGTCAGGCGCTGCACGCGCACTACTCCTCGTCACTCTCTCGTTCATGCTGCTACTTTCCTTGTTTCTCAAGGCGCATTTGAAAACTGCACATATCGGAGCACCGAAAACAGACAACAGATACGCACGAACACACACAGAGACACGTACAGGCGCGTATTCCAAAAAATTCCGCATGGTTATTGAGTCTGCGCTTCGGCTTTTGAACGAGGTCGGACACCCGGCTGCGGGGCCGAAAAGCATGCCGCCCGACCTACGACCGAAACAGGCACCCGCAACTACGGTCGTAAAACGAAGTGGAGCCCCTCAGACAGAATCAAACACACAGACGCGAAAGGAACGCTGTCTAAAGAGAGACGAGACTCACGGAAACGCATAAATGTAAACGGAGCTCGCTTACAATCAGTTATTCTGACAAAACTTAACGCCCTCGTTAAGAGATGTGAACAAAGGACGCTCGATAACAAGGAACGACACTCACGCAAACTCGTAAATACAAAAAGAACACTCGCTGACAGTCGGGAATTCTGACGCGTCCTCGTTAAGAGAGGTAAACAAAGGACGCTCGCTGAAGAGGGACGGCGCTCACGGACATACACCTAAACGTGAAGGATGCTCGCTTAATCACGGTCCATCTGTGGCGGCAGTTGCGAAACGTGCTGGCCGAGGTGAAGCTCAATGGCGGTGGTATCGCGCGCTTTTTTATGAGCACTGAAGAGGAGCGGCAGTCGAAAAACGGGTATTTGTGGGAAACAGAAAACAGCCCTCTATAAATATAAACATATTAATCCGGTCTCATATTCTCGACGCCAACACACCCTGATAATGAAACACATTAACAGCTGTCGCTGAATCTCGCTTTACACAGTGGCAACCCTCCTGTCAATTTTATGACATGAAAGGAAAAGCCTTTTAGAGGTTAAAATGCAATCAGTGCAGTTGCACGTCCTGGAACTCGGAGACATTTAGCCATGTAAGCCTATCTGAGCACCGGCGTTTACTAAGTGAACTGGTCCTGTAGCTATGACTGACCACTGTTATTATAATTCCTTGGTACCTCATCTGCTGTCACACGGCATGAGCAGATCTTCACTAACAAGATCACTCCTGATGCCGCCTATAAACGCCAAACATCCGTAAATGGCTTACCAGTTCTCACTGGCACCATAGGGGCGATGTGTAGACGTCATGAAGTGCCGCAGCTGGTCCATACCGTCTAGTTTGTCATTGCTCAGACGTCTACAAGGGACGCGAAAACCTCGTCGCTATGGTTTTCCCGCCTATGGCGAGGAGTTTCATGCATTGATCTGAGCCGCGGAGGACGGCATCTGGAAAGATATTGTAAAATATGCTAAGTGGCCTTTAAAAAGCAGTGTAAAGCATGGCTCCACCACCCAAGAAGTGTCGCTATGTATCCAAATGATCCCTACTTTTTCTTTCCTTCACAACCCAATTCCCCAATACACATGGCCTCGAGCCTCTCTTTCTAAATAAACAGCGTATTCATTCATTCATTCATTCATTCATTCATTCATTCATTCATTCATTCATTCATTCATTCATTCATTCATTCATTCATTCATTCATTCATTCATTCATTCATTCATTCATTCATTCACTCAATCAATTTCATAAGCAAAGCATGCAGTCGTGAACATATAAACGAAGAATGAACGAACTGCCATAGCGAAGGTTCGTGAAAATTGGATCGCAGGCTGCATGCCGGCAATCCGGGATACGGACCTCATCATGGCATTTTACTTTGGCTTTTGGCTGTATCCACCGGACGTTGTAACGGTTTCGCTCATTTCCGCCGTAGAGTTCATTTCCTTGCCTTGAGAAAGAATAACAGAAAATAAAGAAAGAATAGGAGACAATTTGAACAAGGCGGGTAAATATCTTGAGCAGTCAAGCAGCGCCCGGGCCCAAACGTACCCACCTAAATTAGAATTCATTGACTGGCACCTGTGCGCAAGCGACGATTCACTGCGCTCGCTGAAAAACGTCATCAGTGCGTCGACTGTTATCACACTCGCTGTTATGAGAACCCCTTCAGGATTATTACATGTATACTAGAAAAAGGACAAAAATGCGTTCATCGAGCGTCTTATCTTCGGTTTCGTTCATCTAGAACAAAGAAGATAAGGCACCTTCGTCGAGAGTGGATAGCACGCTTTAGGTGCTTCGTCTTGTCCCCATTAGCTTCGGATTCCACAAATGCATTTTCGACCTGTCTTCAAATGAATAGATTGTGAAATGCTCGGCCTGCTCAACATTTGACGTCTTCAATGCAAAATGCATATTACGTGAAGGTCTTTTGTTCATCCCATATATCATGAATGCTGCCGGACATTGGCATTTTGTTACACAACTCATAGGAAAACCCTCTTGACCTTCCCAACAATTGCGTGAACTAACCCACTCCTAGATATCCCCCATGGAGCGACGCAAGAGCGACGGCACGATTCTGTTGGGGGAAAAAGAAAATATGACGTGGAAACAGACAACGCACGAAATAATTCTGTTCGAAGTGTTGAGATCCTCCTGGTCAGGGCAAAGTCCGTTTTCTTAATGTCACACAATCAGTAGTATTTGCAAGATCGAAACGTGCAGCCGTTTTCTTTTCATTCGAATTCGCATTAACGCATGCGCATTACTGATCAAACGTCGCCAGTGCTAATAAGAGTAGCGACGGGTAATATCAGCGCGCGTCACCACGACCGGTATCTAGGAAATCAGTGCAAATTTTCGCCGCTTATAACGGTTTCTGCATGCTGCCCACAGCTTAAGCGGTCATTTGCTCAAGCAGTTCACTATTTAAGTGGCATAATACTGTCTGGCCTTTAAATAATCTGAGAAGATCAAGGTGTCGAACTGGAATTTTTAAGGGTTCGGTTCGGGTTCGGGATCACCCCTTTCGGGTTCAGCCCGGAGTCGGTTCTGGAGCGAAATTCCGTTCCGGTTCGAACTGGTTCGGACATCATCGAATTGGTTCAAACGAATTCTAACAAATTCTGGAGGAAAAAAGAATTCTGGACATGTCGCTGAATTTTTTGCGACTTGAGCTTCTTAAAGCTATCGCGTTAGCAGAGCAAATGCAATCGTCTGGCTAGTACATTGTAAAATTAAGCTTTTGGCCTATGCTGATGACGTCGCCCTATTTTGTTCAGATGAAATGAATATCATAAAATTGCAGGCTGGAATGGGTTGGCAGCACTTCATGTCTGCAAGCACAAAAATTTGCAACATATTCATTGCGACATTGTGGCAAGTGCTGCGTTTTCCTAGGAATAACGTACTGCTGGCGGCCAATCTTTAGTCGAACTGCCACCTGCCGGTTGATGTGCGCTTGATGCTGCATAAGAGCGCAACGGCCGGAAGAACTCGAAATGCACCGCCGCGTTGCTCTTACCGAAACGGGACCGCACCTGTTTTAAACTTCTCCACGCTCAAATACAGCCAAATTGACGCCGAACGTAGCCTCATATTTTTCAAAACGCAGAAAAGATGAAAGGTTTGCAGAGTCGTCCCGAACGTCAGCCTCATATTCTTGTCATTGCTCCAAGTACAATTCGCATCCTCTTTTTTTCTATCCTTACTGCAGCAATAACGAGTTTCGGTGCTGAGCCACAGACCTGTGCAAACTGCGTAGTAAACATCGTTAAGACACGTCGCAGTAGCTCAGTCATTATGATAACTATGACCTACCGCTGCTAAACACGACAGGGCGCGAGATAGAATCCCATCTTAGGGTTACTGGAAACAGCCCGGAATACGGTGCCTCGATGCAGCATTTTTAAGCTAAAGGAACTGTGCATCGACAAACCCTATCCTGGCTACGGCAGCCACACATCCATGGAGTTGAAATGCAAGAAGACCGAGTCATGCGCGATGTCAGTGCACGTTAAAACGACATTGAGGATAAACTGAAGCTCGTCTGTTACGATAGGTTACCGCGTTCTGACGCACCGCGAACCAAAGTTTCCGCAAACGGCGAGCATGTAGTAAACGGTCCAAAATTTCTCACCAATAATCTGCTGGAGGCCGATGACGCATTTTCAGAGTCCGGAGGAGCACATGACCATCTAACGGCGCGGGTTGCATATATCCATAGAATCGAGGCACTTCGAGCATCCAGAGGACAGTCCAGGATCCAACAGCGCGGAGCCTTTGAACCCTTCGTTTGCAAGGGCTTGAAATAAATTTGGGCGCACATGAAAAAAAGCATTTTTTCCATACAATGCTTCCATTTCCTCAACAAACCGTAGGCGGAAATAAAGTCTTTCAGGCGATTGCACTTCCGCGCGTCATCTGCTCAAGTATGTGTATTGTTTGGCATTATGCCGCCCGGCGGGGCAGGAAACGACGTGTAGAAACCACTGCTTGTTGTTAACTGCGTGCCCGTCAGCGTTTCTCCTGTTTTAGACGCCGTGGGGCGTGCTCCTTTAAGAGAAATGCATCAGTAATAACTTGCTCACAAAGCTTGAAACATGTCACAATCGTTCTTTGTCTAACTGCGGGGAGGACGCGCGTTGTGAGATGTACTTAAGCCCGGAGTACTCCTTGACAAAACTCAGTGTTGCGTTTTCTGAGCGGCGAGCTGTGGACCCGAAGTCATTCCCTGGAACATTCAGAAACTTTTGCTGCTTTGATCACCGGCCAGCCAGCGCATCGCTTTTTCCAGGCTTATTAGAAGGTCAAGTACTGAGCCATGGCGGGACTTTTGTCACATAGAGCGATTCAGTTGAGTTCTCGGTACCACGATATTCTCGGAGAGTCCTGATCCTTTCCGAACTGTAGTCCAGGGCATGTGGAGATGCGCTTTTTTAACCCAAAACGCGGTGTTAAAGGTGTGCAGAAATCTACGGGCAGTTGTGGAAATATGGGGGAACAGCCTTCCGTCCCCTCACTTCCACACCGCGTATGCAGAGTTTCCGCTCGCTAACCGCGGAGGGTTTCGTGCTCGAGTGAACTAAGGGAAGGGACGACCAAGCGTGAACGTTCCTAAGTGCTATTTATTACACTTGCAATTAATACACAGAGCGGACCAGGTAGCTACAAAGCATCAACGAGGTATTCCTCGGCCGTAGAAGGCTACGTAAGAAGGGCTTCCGACTTACCAGCGGGGCAGGGGCGCGACTTCGGAGGTATCGGCGGGAAACGTTTGTATGCGCCGATAATGGCGGCTGGTTTTTCCCGAGCGCACCGCATTATTGGGGCAAAGCCATCCCCGAGCATTTGCTGGGGAAGGTGCCGAGAGCACGCGTTTGCAGCGCTCTCTTCGCTGTCTGGAACCAGAAGTTCAGCGGCAAGGCACGACGGATCTCCGTGCGCCTACCTTGGAAAATGACAAGAGCCTGCACCCGCCGCGGTGGCTCAGTGGTTAGGGTGCTCGACTACTGATCCGGAGTTCCCGGGTTCGAACCCGACCGCGGCGGCTGCGTCTTTATGGAGGAAAAACGCTAAGGCGCCCATGTGCTGCGCGATGTCAGTGCACGTTAAAGATCCCCAGGTGGTCGAAATTATTCCGGAGTCCTCCACTACGGCACGTCCTTCTTCCTCTCTTCTTTCACTCCCTCCTTTATCCCTTCCCTTACGGCGCGGTTCAGGTGTCCAATGATATATGAGACAGATACTGCGGCGCCATTTCCTTTCCCAAAAAACCAATTAAATTAAAAAAAGAACCTGCGGCTGCAACCGCTCATGACGCTGGCCGGATCCCGAGGAGGCCCTCGCCGGCTCCGCGGAATTTCGCGTAACCTTCGAGATGGCGCTCCCGTCGCTGCTTCTGCTCCCCCCCCCCCCCCCCCTCTGAGGGATACTTACCTCCTCGCCCAGCCGGTGCTGTCCTGACGCACGAGGGTGAAGATGGGCTGCGTCTAAATGGAAGGTGAAAACAGGTACTCCACGTCCCTCCTCCTTAAATATTGGCCTATGGTTGAACTCATCCATGGATACCATCATGGAAGTGCCCACGAGTGTTGCGGTGACATCTGCAAGACAACTCGTACGAGCGGGGTGGTAGGGTCATCTGATGAGCAGGAAGGTCACCGGGCACCCGTCCTTGTCCCGCGGCAGGCACCCGAAATTAGCGCGCTGGGAGGGTGTTGTTCGCGCTGACGACCTTTGTTGGAACTCAGGGGGCTGGCCTCCCCTCTCGGAGCCGCTGCAAACTGCTCACCGGAGACTCCACAGCTGACGCTGACTCAAGGGTCGCAAGGCAGCAGGCAGGGACCCATACAATGGACAGCAGGCCGGGGAAGCTTCTCTCGAACTCTGTACATTGCGCCTGTAATTTCAAAACTTTGAATCAAAGGCAATCTAGACCGCGCAAACCGACCGTTCGGTCAAATGCGGAGCAATGCCAGCGCCAAACAATTCTGTCCGGCATTAATTACACGCTCAGTTCATTTTAACATAGCTGGCTCTCTTCGGCTGAAGCACTGTGGTGGTTCGCTTTCCGACATGGAGACGTTAAGCTCACTTGAACTGCATTAGTGTCTATGGTTCCGCGAAGTTATGAATTCGCTTCCTAGCCGAAAAAAAAATGCCAAGTTCGTTTGAACAAAGTAAGTTTTATGTAGTTTAGCGAGACTTCTCGGCTCTAGCGGGGTTAATATAAAACGAGCAAACACGCTTGCGTACGCTTGTGCCACGGTACGACTATGTCCTCAAAAAAGCGGCAGATAGCTCCCGAAGAGCCTTAGGCCTACTGGCACTGACACTTGCTGGTGGCAACAAAGAGCCAAGGACAATAGCTAGAACACAACGCCACGTGGAGATACCTTTATACCAAGGTGACCCTACTCGCTCGCTGCCACACCAGCAACTTATGAGCAAAAGGCGCCCATACGCTCGTGCTGGCGGCTTTGAGGTACCGGTAGCCGGATAAGGCAGTTCGCATGTGCTGGCAATGAGACTCCAATCAAAACAAGAGAGGTTGCGAAATCGGGTGATAGCAAAAATAAAGTTTATTTGCACGTAGGCGGGCTTTTACATGGGAAGCTGAGTCCGTTCCTGCGTTTCGCGTCGTATTGTAGTTGTAATAGTAGCTGGTGTAACCTGTGGGTAGCCACCGGCGTAACCACTCGGTGGGTGGTTACCGTGGCGGGAAGAGGTATTTGGCGAAGGAGAAGGAATGCATAACCTGAGAGTGGTGATCATAGGTACCACACGGAGGGTGGTTGCCGAGGAAGAAGGAGGGCATCACGAAAGGAGAGGAATGCGCGGCGAGAAAGTGGCTGCCTTACCATTGGGGCCACCCGGATGGTGGTTACCGTGGAAGAGTATGGCTAGCGCGGAGATTGTAACCGAAAAATTTGTTTCACGACAGAAACTTCGGAAGTGGTGACCGCGGAAGGAGAAGATAGATTAATGCCTGCGCAGTTGTCAATGATTCTCGCGTTTCACAGCAGTACCCACCCTGCCAGTTGTTTTCTCTTTTGTGGTTCTTGTTTCGGGCCAGCAACGCAGCTGGTGAGGATCGAAAAATAGACCAAATTTTTAGTATAAATGTTGAAAGCCAGATTATATATTTCGGAGGGAGGCCTTCCTTATTCGCCTTGCTTTCAAACCATCGAGGTGTTATGGAAATCTTTTGTTGCCTGATGAACAAATAAAAAAACTGATGTTCGGGAGCGACTAAGCCATAAATTTGTTGTTGAAAACTGAATATTATGATTTGTCGAGGCAAGCATTTTTTTTCTTCAAAATCTCATAAAAGTGATTCCCCCATTCCAACAGCGAATAAAGTTGGAAAGGGGGTCATTTAAAAAGAAAATATATGAACTACAAACGACTATGCTTAGATCAGTAGAGTTTCTAAGTCGTTGTGTAAAAGGGTAAAAGAAATTGCCCCGAAACTTCACTCAAAGGTGTAGATTAAAATGTTTGTTTGTGCAAGAAATTATATGTTTATTCTCATATTTGTAATAGGGAAGTAATCAGCGACAGGGTGAGTGTTTGCATTTTAATAACCCGCGGAATATAAACTGGGACTATCAATGTCCATGGCAGAGCAGATGATGGTGCCTCAAGTGGAACGCAAGGGATGATGTGCAAATAACGCCACTTATGTTACTTGGCTAGTGTGGGTGCTTACTGTTATTCATCACACAAAGATCCGAAGCGGTGGCTCAGTGGTTATGGCGCTTGACTGGTAACGCGAAAGACGCGTGTTCAATCCTGTCCGCACCGCCAAATTTCGACGGAGGCGAAATTCTAGATGCCCGAGTACTGTGCAATGGCAGTGTGCATGAAAGAACCCCAGGTGGTAGAAACTTCTGAAGCCCTTCACTACGGGGCCCCTCATAGCCTGAGCCGCTTTGGGACATTAAACCCCCATAAACCGTACACCATAATCACACGAAGAAAACGTATGAAAGTATTTCCATATTTCAGGGATCGGCGTAGTGTCCTTCATTACCGAGCACTTCTGATCAAAGTGTGCTAGATGAAAGGACACTCATTTTTGGGGGGGGATTATCCGCTCGTTAACGATTTCGTTTCAGTGTTGTTTCGCTTCTGTTTATAGCTTGCTTTATACGTCGGTACAACTTTACGTACGCAACGCGAAGCTGCAGTCTCTTTAGAAATAAGGCTTTTTTATTTATTTGCTTTCTGTCAATTCCTACTAATTAGCGACAAAATATTTATGCACTGCGGTAAAGAAGTTTGTGTTGTTTTCTGTATTTTACGTTAGCCGCGGTAAAAGAATACCTCTGTCAGGTGATAGAGCACAGGACGCGAAATTCGGAGGTCGTGGGTTCAGGTCCCACAGGTGTCATGCGGTAGCTTTTTCTTATACTTTCTATTAAGTTACGTTTCAGCGATAAAATAAATACACTAATAACTTTCTTTGATCAAGGCCATAAAATAATCAATAAAAAGATCGAAACATTTCTCTATCCTTTTCGCATTCAGTGACTGTTCGCTTCATTCATAAGCATGTCATATCGAGGCCTTCATTTTTCTTATGTTGTCTACCCTGCATTTTAACGAAGGCCTCGATTCTGGCAGTACTGATGCCATAGGTAGCATAAGAAGGCGCTCGCACACCTTCCACCCTAGCCGGTCGATTACGTTCTTAATGACACTCACGCTAATACAGGACATTGTAAGTCGGTCGCTGTGGACGATATGGCGCTCGTGAACACTCTCAAGGTTAGGTTACACGTAACATAAATACCCCCGAAATTATAAGAGTGGACAGCCACCGCCATGACTTAGTTGGATGAGCACCGGACACAAAATTGGGAGGTCGTGGGTTCAGATTCTACTGATGGAGTGTTGTTTTCCTCGTACTCTAGTAATCAATTGTCCTTCAGAGATAAATTGGTTCTTTGTTATTTACCCTTTATCAACAACATTGATGAACATTCCTAAATTTTCTTTAGATTCGGTGACTGCTGGCTTTCTTGATATGTCACTCTTGTAGCTAAAGCATACTACATAAATTAAAAGCTGTTTCTTGGCCACGCAGCCCACTAACAGCAGACCCACCAATTTCAGCTCTGTCGCCAGCGAGGTTGCTGAAAAGAGAAATGTGGCGGCAACGAAAATTATATCTGCGATAACAACGCTTTATGTGATAATATTAGGAAGTTAGTTGTTATTTCATTTTCTCTCTCGTACTGGCAGATAAGTGAGAATTATTAGCTGCAACAGCAACGCAAGAGTGAACAGATTCTTTCAACAGTGTAATATGTCCTATGATTAATTCGCTATCCAAACCAAACTAACGCCATGATGCCATCACGCCAATGTAATATACATAGTAAAGTCATGTGTCGTAATCACTTAGTCGTTTGCTGCCACCTTTCTTCCGACGGCGTGGCTCTTCGAACACGCAATGCAGCATTTCTAGATAGTTCATGAACACTGCAGTGCTTGCGTCAGAGTGCAAACTATTTGCATGAACATTCTACGCTCGTTCAACCTGCCTTTGTTCTTCTGTTCCCTGCGGCCCTGCATGAACGCTGCGCTCCTGCACATTTACGCAGCCGTTCATCCGGTTGACTTAATACGAGTACCTAGCTTAGTTGCATTCTACAACTACTTTCAGTCCCACTGCACTGTTTATTTTACATACATCACTCTTATTTGGTACCAAGCAGGAAAAGATTACTTACAAGTGTGACGCACTGCTAGCAAAACTATGCATATGTGAGAGTAAATGGCTTGTTCTTTAGTGCACATCCATAAAAAGTATTTTGTTTTCTCCATCTATATGGACTATGCTAATCACTCCGCATTACAAGATTGGTATGTAGGAAAACCAAGAAGTAATATTTTTACTGTTCACAGAAAAAGAACGTCGACATGTAACCTTGGTTGCATGTCATATCCTCCTTCTAGAGTCATTTTTAGAGCCGCGCGGGCAGTACATTGCCAAACTATATTCCGTAGGCGCACTCGAGCGAACGGTACGCCGAAGTGCGATCAAGTTATACACGTCACTTCCGCCGAAAGATTGTTGAGGAAATGGAAGCAGTCGCTGGCAAAAACAACCTCTCCATGCGCGGCCGCGGTTATTTCAAACCTTTGCAAACAAGGCGTTCCAAGGGTCTATGCAAGCCACGCAGTTGGATTCTGGATGCAGGCCACCGGATGTCGAACTTGCGTCGATGCCAATGACATATGCAACCCACACCTTTGGATGCTCGAGATGCTCCTCTGGACACTGAAAATGCTTCATCAGTTTCACAGCTTGCCGCCATGTTCAACTCTTTACTCGATGCTCGCCGTTCGCGGACAATATATAACTCGTGTTCAAGCTAGCCTTAACGTTTAAACTGTTGCAACAACCACGTCTGTGAAGTCAGAGTTACAAAAGGGTAACTGTTTAAACATTCTGTCATTTCACCCCAGCACTTCCGACCGCAATCCACTCTCGATAAACATCGGTGTGCGCCTTTTGTCTAAGACAACAGTTCTCAAACTGTTCACTCAGAATTTGTGTCGAAATTGTTTTGAGGATGCTGGCCCGGCGGAAGCGCGCCTAATGCAACAACGTTTTCCGCAGTAGCGGCAAGAGAGCTCTTAGCACGAGAACATTCTCTCATTTCGCAAGAGCATCATTGCTTGCGACGCGCTGTTCATAACAGGAACGGGCCTTAAAGTCATTATGCGTTCACGTATTGACTACGGCTGATGCATTAGGGCGAGCCCGTTAATTCTGAAAATAGGCAGGTTATATATGTCAGAGGGAAATAGCTAGAAGAATAAGAATGGGGTGGAGAGCATATGGCAGGTTCTCTCCGATCATGAATGGCAATTTACCAATATCCCCCAAGAGAAAAGCATACAGCACTTGTATCTTACTGGTACTCACCTACGAGGAACAAACGTGGAGGCTAACGAAAAGAGTACAGCTCAAGTTAAGGACAACGCAGAGAGCTATGGAAAGAAAAATATGATAGGTGTAATGTTAAGCGACCGGAAGCGGGCAGAGTGGGTGAGGGAACAAACGCCGGTTAATGGCATCCTAGTCGATATCACGAGGAAAAAATGGGCTTGGGCAGGGCATGTAACGCAAAATCAATATAACCGCTGGTCTTTAAGGGTAACGGAGTAAATTACAAGAGAAGGCAATTGTAGCAGGGATGTCATAAAGTTAGGTGGGTGGATGAGATTAAGAAGTTTGTGGAGACACGTTGGGCGCAGGTGGCAAAGGACACGGTTAATTGGAGAGACATGGGAGAGGCCTTTGCCGTGCAGTGGGCGTAGCCAGGCGGATGATGATGATGATGATGATTCAGTAATGAGCACTGCTGGCAGCCGTTCAGGAAGACAATGCCGAATGGTCAGTCCTTTCGTCCAGCAGGTGGTGCTGGCCCGACGATAGGTGCACCCTTTAAGCAGAGGCAGTGGCACACAATACTATAGTTTATATTTCTGTATTCCGTAAAGCGATATGAATGTGATTGAGGTGTTTGTGAGGTGCCATGATGATTAAAAAGGAACAAGGAAGCGTGCTTTAAAGTCAAGTGAATGTTTCTTATGCTTGCACTGGATGATGCAATAAGATTAAGCAATAAAAACACTGGCTTACAAAAGGGTTCTGCTTTTATGATCATTTGGTAACTATTTGTCACTTATACTTCTCTAATTAGCATTTGCGAAAAGGTCCGAAAACATGCGAAGAGAGCGACTCTGCAACGAACGCTGAGGTTCATCCGCACTGGGGATCGTGCGCTCGTACCCCGCTCTAGAAGTCATTTGTCCTTGTAATGTGCCCGCTCGTAGCCAGCTTTAAGTCTTGTCCGCTCTCCCTTATCAAGAAATATGGTGTTCTCTGTGTTTAAATTTTCCTAGTCTGCCTCATATTGCGCGCGGGAGGGATTTTTACGCGGCGGCGGCGATGAAGCGACTACGCTCATCGCTTGGAGCCGTCTCTTCAGCCTGCGCGCGAAATTTCGTGCCCACGGAGCTTAGTCTTTAAGCAGCAAAGACTAAGCAACCCTGGATTCACCCCACATTTAGGCGATAAAATCGGCATTTTGAATTTGCTGCTCACCTCCCTCGAAACTCTGGCTTTTTAATCAAAATTGATGCAATCTATACACAAAATTTTAAGGTTTTAAATTATGTATGTACTCCATCAGCGTCTTATGTCAAGTCAAAAGTCTCCTGACTCTCCACTGCACTTTCTCTCTATCAGCATGAATTCACTCCTTAATAGAGAATTTCCAGTGCATATTTAGCGACAATCATTTTTCGGTTCCTATTGGTATATTCTGTGGTTTAACACAGAACTCGGCTGTCTCTCAGCTCCCTTCAGTAATTTTCGTTAACAGTTTGCAAGTGCCTTTGCGCCCACTTTTCATCGATCTGCAGAACATAAATCTGTAACGCTGAATGTATGGTAATATTCACCAGTAATAACTATAGAGTGCGTTTACGTAATTAGCCCCGGAGGTCAAATTGACTTACGCAACTAAGCCTCTCTAAGATCCAGTGCGTGTAAAATGTATACGAGAGCTGATGCACATGTTTCGACACAGAGAGCTGTAGCGCACACGTCTTGCTATAATATGTCTATGCATGTAATTTTTTCCACAAAGTCTAGGACAGAAATAAAAATGTATTTAATAGCACTGACGATTGGCAACATTCTGATTCCATGAAGAATTAAATAAACATAATATTGAAAGGAAGAAAAGGTAGATTATGATACCTTGAGGTACTCCCCACAGGTTCTCATACCTTATTTTTTCGAGTCTATTGCTCTGAACGCCTACTAAAACGTTGCAGTGAGAAAGAAGTGAGAAGCTATGTTTCTCGCAACGTAATTAGCATCTTTTCCTCTCCTTTTGTGAAGCATGAAAGGGAAGCCTGACTTCAGATACAAACGAGGTGATCTCTCCCACACCACTGTTCGTGGGTAGGCTATCATGGGTATTCGAGAAAGAGAAACAGAGAAAGACCATTCGAGGTGGAATCAAGGCCTCACATGTGTTCTTCCGGCGAGCGGACAAGGGCTGTGGACAATCTGGTGTAAAATACCGTAGCAAGCGATTGTAGAATATTTTTAACCTTATTGGGTAGTGGTCAGTATGAGTAGCATAAGCGAAAAGTATTTATGAACTGATCATGAAAGCATCGAATTCTTCAAGGTGTGCACTTTTTTCGCTCAATCATCAATGTCCATCCCATATAATAATTCCAGAATATTCGTTGAAATTCAAAGTGCGCACCTTCTTCCTTCTTAATGATCATGCCATCTCAGCAACACATCAGTCAAATGCCTATCATTTACGGAATACATAAAAAAATAAACCAGCTTTATGTGGCATAATATCTGCTTGAAGGAAAACTCTAGCACCGCGCGGATGTCACCAGATGGCAAGGACTCCCAACTCGCACAGTGCTCCCATACGGCTGCCTTGAGCGCTCATTTTCGAAATCGCGTAATACCCCCTATTTAAGATTTTAACGGTTTCGCACCAAAGACTGCCATCGTGAACGCGAGAACCCATCATGAATTTCAGGGTAGATCTTATTGTAAACACCACTTCGAAGACACCGGCGCGTTTGCTAAACTAAACGATCTTCTCGTTACCCCAAAGCTCCAATGCCACGACTTCGAAAAACTGCCACAATGTGTGCGCTTCCGTTGGTGCAGTCTCCTGAAAACAATTTGGCACAAATTCTGAGCGCACGGTTCGAGAACTGTTGTCTTAGGGGTAAATCACGCATGCCGTTATTTATCAAAAGTGCGTTGCGATCAGATGTTCTAGGGTAAAATGAGAACACGTTCACAAAGCAAAACTACTGCAATCGTAACGTTACAGATATGTTTGCTGTAACCAGGTAAATGCTAAGGCCAGCTAGCAGAAATGTAAAACGCCGCGATCTGACGTTGCAGTGAAGAGCGAGCTTGGAGTAAACATATGAAAATTGTGCAACATGAGCCGGGCTGCGAGCTGGAAGAACGAGGACGCATTTGCAGCGTCCAACGACGCATATCGAGCATCCAAAGGTGCGGCCTGCATATGTTCTTGGAATAACTTTCAGCATCCGGAGGCAAGCAACCATGGATAGATCGGCGCGGCTTGCGCAGACCCTTGGGACCACTTGTTTACAACGGCGTGAAAAAATAGCATCCACACAGAAAGAGACTATTTTCGCCATCCACTTCTTCCTTTCCTTCAAGAAACTGACAGCGGAAGTGACGTTTGTCAGGTGATCGCAGTCGTTCTGGGCTTCGTCTGCTCGAGTGCGCCCACGGGATATGCTTTGGCAGTACGCCGCTCGGCTGGTCACCAGATGACGCGCCGAAGCCGCCACACCTTGTAATGTATGTCAGCGTGAGCAGTTTTCGGCGTTACGCAAGTGGCCGTAAGCTGTGCCAGATCCGTAACGCGACGGCTACGCGCCGGTAAGCCTGACGTCACGTCCGCCACCAAACTACCTATTAACACCGGACTATTCCACGACATCACAAAGCAGTGTGAGTTTGCACGAAATAATGATAGGCGGGAAACTGTTCGGAATCGCGTTTCAGGTTTTGCGGCTGGGACCTGTCCCCTTTTGCACCCCTTAATCCGGGCCTATTCGAAGCTCGCGGCTTGAGCCATGGAGATACCCCACCTGAAAGATGGAGCGATTGAGGTAAGAACTTTGTTCTTCGACAGGATATTTTCCAGCAATCTGGAACCTTCGCCAAGCACGCAGTCTAGGGCTTCCGGTCACGCCCTCATTTCTCGTACACCGATGTCTACGTACATTTGGCTACTTTTCTGTCCTTATACTACTTGGGAATTTTTTTTTTCTAGCGGATACGAGTCGTCCGTTATTCAGCAACGTAACGCCTCGAGTCAGCGGGACGATAAACTTCTTCGTAGGGCCCTCCATTTTTGGTTATTGTTTTTATCGAAATTTGGGGGTTAAAAAAATCCGATACTTCTAACGCCCCTAAAACTCGAATTATTCAGCAAAAGTTGCGAAGTTCCAACTTTATGAAATTACATTTTGCTGCAAAATATGTTATTAGAATGGCTCGTGTTGTATCGCAGAAGTTTTTCATATGATGCCAATCGGACACGTGGAGAGTACCGGTGTTTTGCGCTTTCATTTCTCGAGAGTACTTTTCTGTCTTGTTCTCACATGATCTGTGCCAGGAATAAAAAGCGTTAGGAGAGGTTTAAAATTGTCATTTAACTGAAAATAACCCTAGGTTAAGCAGAAGATATTACAATTCTCGTGCGTTGTCTTGCGCCTCGTGCCCTGGAGAGCTGCGTTATCCAGAAGAAGTCAAATTTTTGAGCAGGAATCGTGTATAAAGTGGGTAGACTTTACAGGGAGTGATAATAAAATACGCTGTAGTAATGATGTTACTGTGGTTACGCAAATGCAGGCTGGCACACAAAATGCACAGGAGCAGCAGGTATAAAAGTATTAACTTTGCCAAGAAAATTTTTTGAATTCGTGTTTATATTAACTTTGATTTTTCGCACATTTCCGGTGTTAGCTAATAAAGCGCGGAAACCCAGTGGCAAAACAAGTTAGAAACAGAGACGCTGAGCCAAGTAGCGTAATGTGCTCGAAACAAGCAGTCAAAAGCCAAGTTGCTAAACAGGTTCGAAAGAGAGCAAAAACAAGTAGCTAAGCGGGCGCGAAATATAAGAAGCAATGCCAAGTAGCTACACTTTAAAAAAAAAGAAAATAAGAGACAGTTTCTGGCAGCTGGCCTGCGAAAAAAACCTTTGTACATTTTTGTTTTCTGTCTTCCAGTTATTCGGTTGTTTTACAAGGTTACTTTTTTATCATTTACGGAAAGTATATATGAACTTTCCGTAAAGTATAATTTTCTGTTTTGGAGTAAGTCTCTGATTTCCAAATTTTTATTGGTCATTTTTTTTCTGAAAACTAACAAAATCTCTGTGAACTTCAGTTATTCTCTTATTTTTCAATGTTTCTTTTCTATCATGTACAGAAAATCTGTGAGCATATATTGAGATCAGTTGGCTGCTTTCAGCTGTCTTAGTAATATACACAGAGTTTTCTTTTTGGCTTGCAGAAAATATGTTTGAAATTTAAGTGAAGTTTTGTTGTCTAATTATTATTCTTTTAGTTCAAAGTTTTTCTTTCCGCACAAAACATGGTTTCTATGGAAGCATTGACAGAAAGTGCGCATTTAGTTACAAATACGATCTTTACAACGTTTACACCAATGAAAGTACGAGAATGGCTAAAGGATGACTTTAACAGCTGATGTTGCCATCATGGCACATGAATAAGCAGCAATTAACGTACCACGTTTCCATAATTCGCTGCTTGAGCGTAGTTGCCTGTACCGAATTTAACATTATCTTCACATGAAATCATTGCACAACACGCTGATTTTCATTGGTATAGCATTGCCTGAGAACAAAAGCCAAACATATTTATGTGAAAGAACACTTTATTAAAACCGAACTGAAAACATGGGACTATGAGAACTAAGCAGTCTCCCCGAAACTATTTCTGAGCAGCACATTTATCCGTGCAATAATAAAACACTTTTGACTTTAGAAAAAAATGTGCCGACCCGGAAAGGGTAACAGAAACAAAAAATCTTAAAGGCGTAGTCCTGCAGTGCAGTTATCACTGTAGCAAGATATTCTAGTGCAGCAGGTCTGTAGAAGGGGTCTTTGTGAGTATTCAAGTTTAAGGTAAAGCTCAACGTGGACCCCAAAATTTAGAAGTAATTTTTAGAAACCGCTGCTCTCAGTAGCTCGTAACTGATTAGTGCGACACACCTCACAGTTCGTCCCCTAACTCGATGATGTCAGGAGGACGACAGGGAGAGCTTGAAATAGGGGAAAAAAACAAAGCGGTACAGCACGTTGCGAAAACTTTGGTGTAGTTGACATCTAGCTAAAAAATAGCAATGCAGCTCAGGAGGTTCGAAAAGTTACAGAAAACTCCGGTTACGAAAAAATCTTAGTGAAGCGGAAAATTACTTTTTCTGCTGCCGTTCATCCTGTTCACTAAGTACCCTTTTTGGTTTCATTCCGCGCGCCCTTTCAATGACAACACAATACGCTTTGCGTCATGGGTTCTGGTACTATGCCCTGCTACTTCTACCGCGCACCACTCACTGGAGGCTATATGTACAGGCAAACAAGTAACTTGACGCCATTATAAAGACTCTTGTAGGCGACAGTGTGAACGCACATGTGATAAGTAGCGGCGACGCATAAGATGCTTTGGATTGTTATCACTCTGAACTGGAAGACTGGCATCTGTACAGGCTCCACACTGACGACTTTCGCCCCATACCGTCGACATCCTGTTCCCATTAAATCACATTCGTTTGTCGTTCTAGTTACCTGCTTTGTTCTCTTGCTTCTAAATGAGCCGCCGTGTGGCATTAGTCTTTTTTTTTCTCTTTTTAATGTCATTCTCTAAACGAGTTGTCTTGGTTTTGCAGCACATCATAAACCAGAAGAAATTCGACAAGCCAGTGTTGAAAATCTTGCTAAGTATCTAATTCTGCTGACACCTTTGCCTACCAGAATTCAGTGCGTTAGGCCAACAGAGGAAAAAGGAACCGCTCTGTCGGAACACAGCTCGACATTCTTATATTTCAGGATTTACAGCCCATATCAAACTACCCTCTCGTCAGCTACGAGGTTGTACTGTGGGATGGACTGCAGGCAGTGACATGTGAGCTGTACTGAATTTCTCTGCTCGCTTCAGAACTGTGAACTTCAGCTTGAGTTCATGCCAAAAAGCAGTGAAACTTCCTCTTACAGTTATCATGCAGGGGCGAAACGTCGAAGAGCTTTTCAACAAGAAAGAAATCGTTGTAAATCGACAGGTGCGATTGGACGAATATGTGTACTATAAAGAGAACACTAGGTATGTTTTGAAATAATTTTGCTTGCATTTCTACACAGAGTGTTTCGCCTAAGATTGTTAGCAATCTTTAAAAATTGGCTGCTTGAGTTAGAAGAGCGCTCTCTTCTGCACAGCACTGCAAGCGGTAGTGTGCTTCACAATACAGCTCAGAAGTGTTAACAACCAGGCTGGTTAATTAGTATTGAATAGTTGTCTTCTTACTTACATAGTTGGGCTCTTCAGTGATTGAAAGGTTAGCGGCCCACCGTAAGTAATCTTCATTAACTGGGCCTAATTTTTTGACTAAACTTAACGATTCAATTAAGGAGACTTCTCGCCAAGATGGCTTAGCTGTACTCTGACGCACACTACTGTTTACAATCATATGTGGAAGTGAGCGCTCTTCTAAGTTAACAGATTACTTTTAAAGACAGCTAACTGTCTTAGTTCGGTTTATGGGAGTTCAACGTACCAACGCGACTCATGTTATGAGGGACGCTGCAGTGAAGGGCTGCGGGAAATTCCCACAACCTGGAGTTCTTTAACGCGAACTGACATCGCCTAGTACATGGGTTTACCGGTTGAGCTTATGGTGGTTGTAGATCTCTCACTGCAGGGAATTTTGTGTTTTTTGGCGTAAGTAGACTTCGCCGAACTTTTAACCCGGTTTTGCACCCTCACTTCCTAGGACTACTTGCGCATCTGCATTGCAGGCCCACGTGGTTAGCAACCTAAGACAAGGCTCGGCAGGATAATAAATTTTCAGCGTTTATGCTTTCGTGTGGATCGCGAAATTACACGAAAGCTACAAATTAAAGACTAGCAAAGGTCCCATATCTCATTAACTCCATTCTCCTGCAACCTGCTTTCAACGAAATATCTTTTACTGCATATTCACCGTGCATTTGCACTTGTCGCCAGCCTGTACGCTTACAACTGTAACCTTCACTCGCTTAAGCCCCTCCCCTCCACCTGGGAAGCGTTAGGCGACGAACCTGGAGAAAAGACTGCGCTCCGGCCGCGGAAGAAGAGTATAAGGAGTGGAAACTCGGCCGTCTGCGGCGACCAGAAAAGGTCATAAGTCCGCGGCGCCGCTATCCTGCTGGCGGCGCCTGGCGGCCTGGAAAGAACTACTGCATTTCGGTTGCCAAGGCAACCAGTCCAGCGTGTTGCTCCCGTTCGGCCTCGTGTGCCTGACCTCTATTGAGGGCACTCCCGCGCGCTTCTTTACCGCTGGTAACCCGAAGAGCAACTGGTGCTACGCTTCAACCATTTGAGCACAGACACCGACAAGAACTATTGCGGTTTGACTTAAGGGCGCAGAAATACAACTTCCCGACGTGCCCGCTGAAGCAAACACCCGTGTCGTCTGCTTGTCGTTGTCTGCTTTGAGCGCGCGCCGCCGGAGAGCGCGCCGGAGCCGCCTGCCCTAAGGTCACTGGAACGAGAACGTTCCAGTGACTTTAGCCTGCCCTGAAACCCCTTGATAATAAGGCGCCGCCACTGCATGCGCCCCTGTCGGCGCATACAATCGTGACTTTATCTGGTCGCCTGCGCTCGCTCGCGCAGACGGGAGTTGCACCTCCTGTATAGTCTTGCTCCGTGGCTCCGGCGAATCCAATCGACACAAGCAAGCCTGCATTTGCCACGGAACCTACTAAAAATGTGGCTGTGTCCCTCCCTGTGGTAGGATCGGGGGGCTTATGCGTCGACCGTATCAGTGTGCATACGCCCGCAAATTCGAAAGCCTCTCTCGCGCAGCCGGCACAGCCTTGCTCACAGTTTTCTTCACCCTCTGACTTTGTGGTTTATACAGAACAAATAAAAGACTAGGTTTCCATCTTCGATTATTGCCTATCCGAGGGATAAATATAGAAATTGACTCGTGTAAACACTCTGCGCCTTGAGCACTGTTTTTGTTTTGTCATTCCAATGTCTAATCACTGTCCAGAACTTCTAATCATTCGCCAGATCTTAACCAAGTAGTTTTCAAGAGCCCTTTATACACCAGTCAACAACATGGCACTGTATAAAGCGAAAAAAAAACAGAACTATGGCGTTCAAATTGAAATCACCAAGAAGCGTAGCACACCAACCAAATATTCTTAGTTTGCTGAAATTACGGCTTTGGTCGTCGGTCAGTTGTGCTAAACGTCTTGTCGCTAGCTTAATTCAAATAGGCTGAGTCGAAAATTCACGGAAAAAAAATGTAAGGTTTTACATTTTTCTCTAATTTGCATAGCGACCTTACGAAAAGAAGAAAACAAAGCATAAAATACCGGATCAGAAAACCCCTTCGCGAGCACATACTTTATCGTTTCGACACCGTTTGTAATCTGTCTCAACAGTAGTAACTGCTTCGTACTGGTTTGAAATGGGAACAGAATGTTTCTCCGGAACCGAAATCGGACCCAAGATTAGTAAACACGAATCGGAATCCTACGTAACACCCTACGGTAGAAGCTAAATACTAAGGCGGTCCGTTCGTTTCGTTACACGGTCATTTCTCAGCAGAAAAAAAGCGTCTTTCCCCCAAACATTCGAAGCCACGGAAGTCATCTCTATGCTCCTGTAGCGGGTTCCTTTCATGATGACTTCGCATGTTAACAGGCTTGTTATCTCCAAGGCGGTTTTTAAGGCGTAAGCCTCACATTGTAACATTCCCGTGCATGTGTGTGTGTGTGCGTGTGTGCGTGCGTGCGTGCGTGCGTGTGCGTGTGTGTGTGTGTGTGTGTGTGTGTGTGTGTGTGTGTGTGTGTGTGTGTGTGTGTGTGCGTG
>JARKHS020008071.1:0-15189 GCA_030143305.2 Amblyomma americanum
AGATTATACTTGAACACTGTTAAATCCACGCGCACTAGTCAGCGTTACCTGTAAGATGGCCCATTGAAGATTATAAACCGCACACAGATATAGCGGTACATGCCGTTTTAGCAATGAGGCATAGTGATTTATGCCCCCCACGTCTTTATGCCGTAAGCAGTCCGACTTTTGTGATCTCTACGGTAAGTAAGGAACGCCGCTAAGCGAACACTCCAATTTATTAGTTACGCAGGGATTTTGTTACAATCCCAAATCTCGCAAGCGTGTTCCACTCATTTTTGCGTTTTTTTGTAGCAATACAATATCTGTTCGTACTCTCCTTTCAATGTGTAGGTGAGGCGGGCGCCTTCTCGCAGAAGTCCCTTCGTTTCGTTCTGCAGATCGGTGACCGGTACAGCTACATATTCAGGCATATCTCCTCTCACCCTTGACTGATGGTAGGCGAAATATCCGGTGAAGATTGCCTTGGCCGAAAAGGAACATTTCTGTAAGGAGACGATAAATGAGTTTGTTTCGTTGCACGTTATTTGTCTGGAAGATGCTTTGGTCACAGTAAGGAAATAATGTACGCTGGTTTAAACGGGCCTTCAAGATTTTTTTATCCTATTTTTTTTGTTGACACGAGCAGGTGCTTGAATACTGTGCGAAAACTTTTTCCAGAACCGAGCTAGGTAGTTTATCTATCAATGTAACTCAGGGCCACATAAATGAATTGTCTATAATAAAGAGATGGTGGCAATGTCAATGAAATGGAAGCTGTCATTATTGCAGACAGAACTGCATTTTTCAAAACAATCTACGACATACTTATGAAGTGAGTTTGTAAGCACGCAGTAAATAAGTACACGTAAGCCCGTTGCTGTCAAAACGTAAGATGTTGCTGTCAAGAAGAATTTCACCAAGTCTAAGAAAAGGCCGTCAAGACCCAAAAATGAAGCCTGAAAAATAAACGAGATAAATTTTGAAACGCCTTTAACTGCCGTCAGTTCCTGCAAGGTGATAGACTCCATGTCTGATTTACATCAATGACCTCCCATTAGGCATTACCTCAACACTCAGAATGTTTGCAGACGATTGCATTATTTATCGCAAAATCCGCTCCTTTAATGACCACATCGCCCTTCAAGAAGATCTACATCGCATTAATAACTGGTGCTCATCATGGCTAATGTCCCTTAACACTGATAAATGCCAGTTAATGACATTTAGCCGTAAACGGTCTAATTACCTTTTCACTTACTCGCTTAACAACAGTCCAGTCACTCTTGCGTCATCGTACAAGTACCTTGGCGTTCACTTTTTATCTAATCTCTCATGGAAAACCCACATAGAAAAAATTGCTGCCAAAGCTAGCCGTACATTAGGTTATTTAAAGCGTAACCTCAGAGGTGCGCCTTCTTCCACACGCCAGCTCGCATATCAGACATTCGTCCGCCCTCAAATTGAATACGCATCTTCCATTTGGTCACCTCACCAACAGTACCTAATTAATTCCCTAGAGCGCGTACAAAATCGTGCCGCTCGCTTCATTTCTCGCAACTATTGCCGACATTCCAGTATAACTAACATTAAGGCTTCGTTATCCCTTCCATCCTTAGAATCTCGCAGAACAATAGCAATTATCTGCCTCTTCCATGAAATTGTTTACAGCCATCATTCCTTCACACTACCCGTTACAAAACCGGCCCGCACATCTCACCGATTGCATAATCACCTCAGTTTTAAGCGCCTTTCGGGAAGGACCACTGCATTCAACTCATCAGCCCTGCCCTGTGCAATCATTTATTGGAATAGTCTTCCTGATAACATTGTTCGCATCTCAGATCATGTTATTTTAAAAGAAAAAATAAGTAGCATTTTCTTCTGAAGTGTGTTCTGTAGTGCGTTTTTCAATTTAGTTTTTCAATTTAGTTCTATTTTCTGGTTGGTTGCTTGTTCTTTGTATAACGATGTTAAAATAACCATGTTCTACTTGCTTCTTTTTCCCACCCCAGTTATGTAACCCCCCTCACATAATACTCCAGTCGGAGCCCGTGAGGTATTTGAATAAATAAAATAAATAAATAAATGTCTTGGCTGCTGAAAAACAAAATTAATTGCCCGCTGAGTACTGTAATCTTAGAACGGGGATCGTGGCAAAAAGTTCTTGGCCAGTACCTAAAAGCCAAGCTTTCTTCTCTCGAGCCCATTGACCCAATCTCGGTTGGGAGCTCCCAGGATTTGGCAGTGGCCCTCAAGCTGGGAGATCACAGAGCCAATACAGGTGTGGCCAGAGACATCCAGCTATGTACTACTCAGTGCCCCACAACCAGCCACTGCCGGCAGTGCGCGACTTAAAAGACGATTCCGTCATGAATCAGTTCCAGAACCGGTGTGGTTGCTCAGTTGAAGGTTTTTTAGAACTGCTTGCGGCCTACCTGTCCTCAACGGTGATTGACTGTAATGGTGGCGCGTACATCCAGAAAAAGAGAATTTGTACTGGGTGATGTGTGGCGGAGATCTTAACCCACATCTACTTTCTAGGTTTGACACATTACTGTAAGAAAAACTGGACATTAACCATGTGGCAAAGGTGTTCCGGTATGTTGATGATTGTTAGTACTTTTAAATGTTTTACCTAATGACAATCTGCAGAATGTGACGGCTAGTGTTTTAGATTGATTTATTTCGTCCTGTAGCTCATTGCCGCTTACCCATGAATTACCGGATGACAATCGTATTAGATTTTTAGACCTTCTTTTAACTTTTAATTCCAATTGACACCTTTGCTGTACCTACGCCCCAAGAACTAAGGAAGTCTTAGTTCCATACAGCTCCTGCCACTAGAAACTAACCAAAAAGACTATTGCAACCTTATGCCTCAGTAACTCACTAGAGAAAAGCTGCTTCCATACTGTGCAAGAAATAATTCTGCAGAAAGAGCAGAGACTAATAGAAGCAGGTTTTCCTACGCATGTTATCGAAGGTGTTTCTGAAAATCTTCTAAAAAAAAATGAAAGCCAACCTTAAGATGATGGATGAAAGGAAGGACAAAAAAGTGTGAAGTCATGCTTTTCTTGCACACACTTTCACACAGCATAAAGGAGGCCGCGAGTAGGCACGGAGTTTATGCAGTCTTCTCAGCCCCGAGAAAATTGGCAAGTTTGTGCAGAAACACTGATGATAGGAAGAATAAAATTTCACAGTGCACGAACAATCATGAGTTCAAACGAGTCCCGTGTGCCACCCAGATTGTGTAACGCATACCGTTATCCTGTGGGAATAAGTATATTCGGCAGGCTAGCCGCTGTCTTAACACCCGGCACAGAGAACATGAAAGGTCGCTTTCCACAGATGACGGGGCGAATTTACCTAAACACACAATGCACAACTGCACACCGCTCTTTAAGAAGGAAAAAATTTTGGAAGCGGAAAAACTCATAGCCAACAAGAAATTCTAAAGGCATACCATAGCGTTAAAAAAAAACAGATCGATGTATAAGTGACACGACGGCGAGACTATTATATAAAGAAATTAGATTTTTGAACTATTTAACGTAGCTGTGTTGCACATTGAACGCGGTTCTGATGGGTGTCTGTGATGCTGCAGTCTACCTTTTTTTCTAAATTGTCATGATTGCGCAAGTGTGCTTTCGATAGTGAAGGGTATAAATGTGATCGTTACTGAAATAAAAGCAGTCGATAGCCCAAAATCTTCCTGTATTCCTTTTCTGTGTCTCCGTCCTTTACACTTGTTTTCTTTCTACAATCGTGTACCGACTCGCCCAGCTCTCCACTCTACTGGACAGTTTGTAATATCTATATTTTTACAGGTGAAGACGTTGTAATATTAAGGAAAAATTTTATATTAACCGAATCATCGCCTTTATTCATATTTACCCATTGTATTAACAATTATGTGTTGGGTAATTTCTGCGTGCTAATACACGAAGCGCCTGTTTTAATAAAATTGTGGCGATAAAGCTAATGTTGCACGCGAAGTCGGTTCACGTGACACCGCAGTTAATATGAGAGGGAACAGAAAGTTTCATGGAGAACACAAGGTGAGTCGATGGGAAACCACGTAGTGAACTTGATCAGAAGCTTAGAAATCACTTTAATTAACTGTCTCATTAATAGAACCTCATTAGCAGGATCAACAGGCTATTTATGAAAGATATTGAACTTAAGACCACTTTTTTAAAAAGTTCGGCAATGATCGATTTTTATGACCGAAGGGCATCTGTGGCCAAAGAGCGCCATGGAACAACAGACCAGAGCAGGAGAGAACTTTTTTTTCACTGAAAAAGTAAAAAGGAAGGGGTGGAGAAAAACCTGTTTGAACACAGCTTGACAGCGCTCCATCCCCCTAAAGGCAACAGTAACAGCGTGCATATTTCAGGTTACAAGATTACAGAAAATCCTATATATTTCAAAAGCTGAATACTGCATACAAGAAAACAAGTTTCAAATCTTCGAAGTTACAAAGGAACAAGGCAAAGGACAGGAATAGTTAAGAGGACAAAAAAAAATAGCTTTGTTCTCTAGAAATGAAGATCTGGCAAATATACGTGAAATAGAGTCATGCAGACGCATCACATTTGTCTAAAGCGGAAACACTAATGATTACAATGAAGTGTAAACTTATCCACATTGATTATATCCGCTGGCATCACAAATGCTCACCATAACGTAAGAATATCTGGAAAATGCGGTTGTTTTTAAGCCTTTCCACATCCACGCCTTCCGAATGCAAGCGGTTAAGTGGCTGGCAACGTGTGGGCAATTCTTTGCTGGCAATAGTATGCACGCGAAAAAGGAATGTTCCAGTTTACCTCATGAGGATAAGGGTAGATGCTGTATGTGTTCTTCAAGTTTGCCTGCATTAGGAATGTCTCAAGTTTCCCCTTAATTGCTCACTTGTATGATCTAACTAACTTGTAGCAACAAATATATCAGTATGTATTATTATATTGTTTTGAGGAAAAGTGGTTTAGTGTGTTCCAAGTAAGAAACATTCTCAAATGCCCGTATTGCTTTCTTCAGCAATAGAACTAAGTTATGTATATTCTTTATTGTCGTGTTCGCCCAAATCAGTGAGCAATAATCAAGCTGCGAATGCGTTAAAGTATTGTAAAGAAGGTTTTTTACGCCAGTCGGAAACGACTGACGGCACCTATTTAAAATTCCAGAAGCTTTTTCTACTTCTGCGCAAAGAATCTTGACATGTTTGTTCCAAGTCTTGTCATCTGAGAAGGTCACCCCAAGCGTTTTCACACCTTTATCGCAAGATATATTAAATGGTCCTAATATGATAATATTTGTCTTCTTCATGCATGTTCCTCGAGCTCCAAAAAGAACGAATTTTTGTTTGCTACGTTGATTAACAGATTGTTTCTTTGCGACCATTCTTGAAGCGAATTGCAAACGGAGCGTGCTTCGCGAAGCATACATGATAAATCTCGGCCTGCAACATACACAGTACAGTCATCGGCGTAGGTTATGAGTGGACATCTGGTGATTATTTGAACAATATAGTTAACATCGGACAAAAACATTGTGAGGCCTAGGATACTGCCTTGTGGAACGCCAGTTTTCATTTGTCGAGGGCTTGACTTATGTTCGTTATTTGCTACAAATTGGGTTCGTGAGTGAAGGTAAGATTTTACAAGCTGGAGCGAAAGTCCTCGAACAACATATATTTCTAATTATCTGAGCAATCAATCGTTATTAACGCGGTCAGAAGCTTCGCTGAAGTCTAGGTAAATACTAAGGGTCATTAATTTTTTTTTGAGTCACCTGGCATTATGCATTTTGATCTAGCAAGACGGTTTCTGTACAGCGATTTTGTCTGAAACCATGTTATCTGTTATTAAATTATATTTTTGAGAGAAACTGTCCACTCGGACATTAATCACCTTGTCAATGGCTTTCGAAAAAATTGGCAGTATAGAGACTAGACGATAACTACTCATATTGTTCCTATCTCCTCCTTTGTGTGTAACTGTCACTTTCCCGACCTTCATGCTCTGGGGGAAAACGCTTCTTGACAATGCAGTGTTCAAAATATGAGTTAATAGAGGTGCAATAAGATCCACTACATGTTTAACTGGTCTGATTTCAATGCCATCCGGATCTTTACTGCAACTGTTCTTTCATTCATATGCGAGCCGGGCCCTCGTTCAGGGCAGGCCCGTATCTGTTCTCTCGGTTTTGCCGCAGGTTCGCGTGGGTGCCCTCGAGGAGGACGCGCCCGCATTCAGTGAGGAAGTCGTGGTGCCCAACGGGGCCAGGAGCAGCAGCGTCACGGACATATGCGACGTGCTCACACGCCACGTTCGCTGTTCGCTGTCCCAGCTGTTCGCTTCTGGTGTCGAGCGGGCGGTCGACCCCGGGTTCCGCGTCGCGATTTCTGTCAGCGCCTTCTCGTAATTCCTCGATGAGCTCGCGTAGCAGCTCTGTGCGCCGGCGACGCGAGATGAGCTCCGCGCCATAGTAGCCAAAATAAACGCTGCCTCGGCCCCTGGGCCTCACGGTATCCCAGTCAGTTTCTACACTCTAAACAAAAGGAGTAAAAAGGAAGTAAAACTGTCCTCTAGTGCACACCCTTTTATAAAGGGTGTGCGCTAAGGCCACTTTACCCCCTTTTACTCTCATACAGGTGAATTTGTGCTTAGAGTGGTGGTGGTGGTGGTAGTGGTTTTATTAAAAAAATAATAGTAAAAAGGAAGGAAAAGATTTTTGCTCGCCCCGGCATCTGCCATCGATACTGAAGCACCTGAGCTGGGGCAGCGGAAATAAAGGACAGCAGCAGAATGGAGAAATGAAATGAAAGAGTTGAGGGGACAGCTTTAGAGTGTACGCCAGGCTCTACGATGTCTTAGATTGTCCCTCGCTAGATATGGTCAACATCTTTCTGACGAACGGAGCCCGACCAGAGTCTGTTAATGGCGGCCGAATCGTGTTCATTCTGAAGTCCGCCGTGTGCCCATCCGACCCGCAGGCGTGGCGCCCGATCACTCTGCTCAACGCAGACTACAAGACCGTGGCGTCATCGCTGGCGAAGAGGTTGAGCGCGATTCTGCCCTCGCTCGTCAGCCCTGTGCAAACGTGTATCGCGCCGGGCCGTTCGTTGCTTTCCGCTTTTGCACTTACTCGTGACTTGTTCACTTTCACCTCGAAAAGGGGTGGAATCCCGGGCTGCGTTGTCTCGCTGGATCAATCGAAGGTTTTTGACCGTATCGAGCGCCGGTACCTACTGGGTGTGCTAGAGGCCTTCGGCTTTCCCTCGGCCCTCGTAGCGAGAGTCGTGGTTCTTTACTCGGGGCTTACGGCACGTCTGTCAGTTAACGGAGCGATCAGCGCCCCTTTTTGTGTATCCCGACGCGTTAGGCAAGGCTGCTCCTTGTCGCCTACAATGTTTGTTTTATGCCTAGACCCGCTGCGGCGTCGCACCACCCAGAGCCCGTTCATTTGCGGGTTTCCACTGCCAGGCCAAGGCCAAGTCAAGGATTCGGCGTACGCCGACGATGTGTCCCTGTTTCTCCGTGACGAAGAGAGCTACGCAGCGTTGTTGCGGCTTTTCGAACTGTACAGCGAGCTGTCTGGCGCCATGTTAAACAAGGAAAAGTGCAAGGCGCTCCGCTTTGGCACTTTCACTTCAGATTTGTTCGGCGATGTCGAGTGGGTTTCGGCCGTGAAAGTACTCAGTGTTTTCTTGTCCACGGTAGATGTGGCCCGCGAGACATGGACGCGACTTAGAGCGACTGCAAAGACGCGCTTGTCAGCGGCGGCAAATTTTCGCTTGTCGCTACGGGAGCGCGCGTTTGTTGTGAAATAAAGTGTATGCTCTTCGCTGTTTTGTGTTGCTCCTGTGGCCAGCCCGCCGTGTGCTTTCACACGTCATCTGGCCACTCTTTATGGTTCTTTCTTTTGGGCTGGGAGGACGGAGTTCGTTTCCCGTGCCCTACTCCGTCTTCCAAGTTGCATGGGCGGGTTTAGCCTGCCGGACTTGCGCGTAATGTGCAGTATCTTTGCTCTAAGGGGAGTCCGCGACCTCGTTTGTGTCCCCGACTATCCGGGTAGGGGCCTCCTTGCTTGCCTCCTTGGCACGTCGCGGCACCTATTTTTTGAGCTCTCCTCTGGCCACACAGCCGAGCGCCAGCCGAAGTTTTTCCGGTATGTCTGTCAGAAGTTCAGGTCCCTTACCGCAACCTTGCCCGGGGTGAACGAGTTTGACACGCCAGCCTTCCGCGTCTGCGAATTCCTAGCAATTGAGGAGGCTACAGATGAACAACTCGAGCGGAGCAGAAAGGTGCGGTGGCGGGGCTTGACGTCGTCGGCCCTTCCACCCGACCACCGCGACTTCAGCTGGTAGCGAGGCTGGCAGGTTTTTCCCACTGGTGACCACATAACGGCGTGGCAGGTCGCACTCTCTGCCCGATGTCAGCAATGTGGCCTAGTCGAAACCCAAGTGCATGCCACGTTCGATTGTGTTGTCTCTGGGACATTCTGGAGAATTTTCTGACGTATGTGTTTCACCAGATTAGATGCTCGCACTAAGCCGCGCGATACATTCAAGCGGTAGTTGCTCTGCGTCGCAGCTTTTGTTTTGTGGCGACAAAGGGCTGCCGCGTCACTACAGCGACGGCCACAGAGGGCAACGTTCCCACTCCTTCAGCCCACGCGGGCGCGCATGTTTGAGCAGGCCTGCGTTGACCTTGTCTCCTTGGAAGAAGAGGAGTTTCTGCGGAAATGGAGCACCCACTTCATCACGGTCAGCAACGGCCGTGTGTCCATGCGGCTGCTAAAATACTATAGTAATGCGGTTGTGCGCTGAGCGCGTGTGTGTGGCGTGCGGGCTTCCCCCGCGTTTCGTGCAGAATTTGGAACACTAGTGACTGTGGCGGACTCCCGCGTGCTGTGTCTTTCATATTTTGTACTAGGCGACGCAAGTCGCATTATTGTACTTATTTGTTCTCTTGAGGGACGACAGTCCCTGGTTTGCTTTTCGTCTAATATACTTCCCTTTGAACCCGTTATAGGATACTTCTCTTGGTGTGAGGGGCAAAAGGGATGGGGCGACACAACCAATTTTAACAACCGCCATCTTTGATTCGAGAAACCGAAACTATGCCGCTATTTCATCCCCTAGCGTCATATTCACATAGTTCCACCATACTGGACCATGACGTCATAATTGGCACGCGGCAGGTGGCTGTTTCTACAATGCTATTGTAGATAGCGCTACAAGCCTCAATGCGAGATGTGCTGTTTTCTAGCTGCTGATACAGATCGCGCTGTGGTCTCAGTGTGGTAGCAGACCCCACGAAATCTCGAAACGTGATGAGTAGTTGCTGCCACTGATGGCGCTGTGATCTCGAGGTGGTAGCAAACCCCACTTAATCGCGAAATGTGATGAGCAAGAGCTAACGCTCTTAAAAACCTGTGTTTTGTTAGCGCGTTACGGATTAGCGTAATGGTCCTGCGAACAGTTTCCTTCCTGTCGCTTGAGGTATTAAAAATTCTTAGTACGCAGTGAAATGTGCACGACAGCAATTGTAAGCACACGGTCTACTGATAATCTCTACTGGCCATAGGCACAGCACTCACAGGTGTTACCTGTGCATTCTTACAAGATAAAATTAAAAGCTGAAGCGTTAGCGTCTCAGTAGGGTACATTGAAACGAAAGCTGCAACACAAGCCAAGAGAAGCAGAGCTCATCTCCTTCCCATCCACGGGGCGGGTAAGAGCTCCGACTAGGTCTACTCTTGCTGCTCCTTACAGTGTTTTCGAACATCTAGCTGGCCACTGACGGCGATGCTCAGTGCGAGCAGCTTCCCGTTCGGCTGCACGGAATGAAACATTTCTCGTATGGGGCGCTGATGAGCGAGCGAAGGTCCAAGTTTGCGCTAAATAAAGATTGTATTAAGTTGCGTCAGCTATCAAGCGCTTTTATTAACTATCAAGGGTCGCAGCACTGCTCCATTTCTATCATCCGGCTGTGAGGTCATGCCAACCGCATTGCTCTGATAAAACAGCGCAGCTAGTGGGCATGATGAAACTGTGGACTGGAAGGGCTCCCGACAAGAGATTTTGCTGTAATATGCCTCAATGCTAATTTTTCGACCATGTGTGCCGCCACGCTAAATGTCGCCTTCGCTTTTGAAAGCTCGAAATATTGGCTGTAAAATATAATGAAATCTAAGAAACAGTATGAACCGGAATCAAGGCAGCCGGTACTCAATATGATGACCGGGTGCAAGAACGGTTGGATGGGTGACGAAGACGATATTCTTCATTTGATGCAGGCGAGGTGCAATGCATAATTAATTGAGAAATGACAGTACCTACAAAAATGCACAGCTTGAGCAAAACCAAGGGTCTACTATTGATTTTTTCTCGTTCACAACTGCACCACCCTAATGAGCACGTCGTCCCAAGCTTATGGTAAATGATAAAGCTCGAATTAGCTCTTGAAGTACTCACTGTCTTCGTCGTTTCAACATGGTAGTAAGTGGTCCTCTCACGCAGGCGATCAAACTTTCCTGAGATGCTCCGTGCGTTCATAAGATTTAATTCGGCCACTGTTGCTTGCGAAGAGTTGTTCTGTCTGATCATGGGCAGACTGACTTTGACCAGTAAGTCGAATGGGCCATCCAAGCCTTTGGTAATATTCCAAAATAACCTTTTCTCGCAATGTTTTTCGACGTTCTTGTGGTCTGTTTTGGATATGCTGCTGAAACAAGTTATTGTCACACTTCATTTCGGTCGCAGTGCCTTTTATTGGATGCCTGAAAAATATAAAAGATAAAGATAAATCATAATTTCGCTATGCCACTGAAATACTTTCCGTGAAGGATAAGCAGACGACAAGCTTTGAACAGACACTCTTCAATACATGCAATTTAGCTGGCAATTCAATCCCACTTTATGTTTGAACAAATTGTAGAAGTAGGGCCTGTTTGACAAGATAAGACTTGGTTATTCTTATTCATAGGAGAATGTGTTTTTTTATTCGAGAAGTATCCTATGAGGCATAGGTTGAGGAAGGGGAAATGGAATGCTTGAGATGGAAAGTTAAAAGAAGGAGAGCAGTCTAGTTTCGCTAAGGTTGTCGCAGAGGTTGCCGGTGTTATCATTGTTCATTGTCCATTTCTAATAATCACATTCGCTGTTCCACCGCAGGCCCACCTCCCTGAGGAGCGGTTTGCTAAAAGGAGTTGTTGATGGGCGCCTCCACAGCAAGTGCCGAACATCATAAATGGCCGGTACAGCGCCACAGTGACGGCACCCGTCAGTTGGTGGCAGATATTTTTCACGCCACCGATTGCGAGCAAATGGTGTCAGTGCCGCCCCTGCCCGAATCCGGCGCGCGGATACTTCCACCTGCCGAGTAAGACTACGGGGGAGAAGGTGCGAACACGGAGGAATTAGAACGCATGTTCGCTGGTGCAGAACTTCTTAATCGGAAACTTTGGACAGAAACTAACCTGGGGAAGAGGGGAAAGATGGCGGGCCATCTGATGCGTCAATGTGTATAATAGCATCCACTTGAATGCTATGTGGATCGTGAGCTTTGCCGCGAATCCAGTGCATGCTCACAGGACATGGGTACTTTGTGCACAACAGATGAATTTATTCTCGTAATCTGGAGTGTGCGTGAACAGCCTTCAGCTGTTCAAGGGCGGCGAGAGAGTCGATATGAGGATGAACTCTATTTAATGTGCAAGCGAGCGGAAGGGAAGCAATGGCTAATTAAATGACTTGAATTCCCAATCGCAGGGGCAAGCACGTATTCACCATAAATGTTATGCGATAGTATACGATGCAGATGGCGGGACAATACACACCTATTGGTTTAGGGAGGCCTGAGGCAAGTGATCTTTCTTTTTTATTTTTCAGCGTTCCACAGGAAACTTCAGCTCAATACCAGCGATGTATCTAATATTTACCGTTTTGAACACCTTGCGACTTGCTTGTAATCGATGGCTCACTTAGCACGCACGCTCACTGGTATGTTCTGTTAACACCGTGGTGCCTTAAGGGCACTTTCTGTTAAGAGTAAGACTCCCGGTATGATATAAATACAATACAGCCGTTTGTAGTTATTCTAAAGCCGGTATGATATAAATACACTACACACTTTGGTAGTTATTTTAAAGCAGACGCCTAAAAGCTTCCTGTGTTATGTTATGAGAGCTAACGGTTTAGGTAGTGTGAGAACAATAATTAGCTGAACAACAATCAATGAAATATAGCATAGCTTTTCCATGTGCTCTGTGACAAATTCCGTCTTTAAGGTAACTAAAATATAAACATATATGTCATTTAAATACAAGCCATAAAAACCACTGAACGATGCATGCACTCTTGCCTTCCTAAAGTGAAACTGATCAGAAAAAAAAGCAAATTTGCCTTTATCCTCGGTTATATGGTCGGAATGAGAAATACCAAGCAACTTTTTCCTATCCAAAAATTTAGATACGCCAGAGACGTCATGCATTCGCCCAGCTGGGGATTGCTTATCGTGATAACCAAACTAGCGCCTGCATTTCCGTACCTCAAATCAGTTCAAGCATGTGGAAATTTATTTAACCCCACTTCTTTTAACCCGGTTTCGAACCATCAATGTGATTTATTGCGCTGGCAGTAGTGACTTCTTGCGACGAAACGCCGGACTGCGTCCGTGCGAAGCCTCCACTGGAGCGCCCCTCGCGGATCGGAGTGCATCGGCCACCTTCCGGGCACCATCCCCACCTACATCCTTGAGAAGCCTCCACGCGATGAACCCCATGCTGAGCGAAACAAAAGAAACGGTATACGAAGGAAACCACTGCAAAAGAAGTCCGACAACACTTCTAAAGAAGATTTGTCGCATGACAACGCTAAGCGCCTGCTTTTTGTTCACAAAGTCGGAATGCAGTAAACTGGAGCGCCCCTAGCGGATCGAAGTCCATCGACCACCTTCCGGGCACCATCCTCCCCTATGACCTTTAGAAGCTTCCACGCGCTAAGCCCTAGCTGAGCGAAACAAAACAAACTGTATACGAAAGAAACCACTGTAAAAGAAATCAGACGACAGTTCTAACGATGATTTATCGCATGGCCACCTATAGACAAGAACCCGACCGCGGCGGCTGCATTTTTATGGAGGAAAAACGCTAAGGCGCCCGTGTGCTGTGCGATGTCAGTGCACGTTAAAGATCCCCAGGTGGTCGAAATTATTCCGGAGCCCTCCACTACGGCACCTCCTTCTTCCCTTCTTCTTTCACTCCCTCCCTTTTCCTTCCCTTACGGCGCGGTTCAAGTGTCCAACGATATATGAGACAGCTACTGCGTCATTTCCTTTCCCCCAAAACCAATTATTATTATTATTATTATTATTATTATTATTATTATTATTATTATTATTATTATTATTATTATTATAGACAAGTCAGGTAAATCTGGCACTTATAGACAAGTCATGTAAATCCTTGTGGATAAAAAGTGGAGGCAACCACGCGTACCAGCACTGACCATCCATGGGCGCTCCTGGCATGCATTGTTTTTGAAGCGGCCGAGCAAGAGCTGTAATAAGGCACTCAACTTTCATTGCCACAGCGAACGGGGACAGAGATCTCGCTGTCGTGAATACGCACTTCAGTAAATATTTTTTTCGGGCACTGATAGCTTATGGTTATCCCCATTACACAACCATACCCTTATATAGTCAAAATATACTATACAGATCTCTTCTTGAGGGTGGCACGACTCTGAAACTTCTCTTTGCAAAATTAAGAGTTTAGACATCCATAACCTCTTCGAGCAGCATGGAACTGTTATGCGAAACAGTCTTGAACCAAGGAAAAGGAGCAGCGCAAAAGCATGCAACCACACAAGAAGAAAGGACAAGACACTGCGCTTGTGTGTTGTCCTTTCTTCTTGTGAGGTTGCATGCTTCCTTGCGTTGCTCCTCTTCCTTTGTTCAAAATGCACCAACTAGCCCAAAAAGAAGTGTTACAGAAACAGTCTTGCCGGTGATTTTGTATATGCCCCCCTTACGTCCTTGTAAAAGATTCTTATGTTTGCTTTCATTATTTCTACATATTATGAGCCTACTGGCACGCAAAGCTCCTTCACCTCCACAGTCCGCGGATTTATTGCAATGGCTACATGTTCGTGAGTCGGCTGCTTGCTTGACACTTCTCAGTTTTTGCTGCTCTCCGAGCATCAAACTGAACATACCAGCGAGTTGGTTTCGTTAAAGTTTATTAGGCAGAAAAAGGTTCGACAACTCGATATTTTAAATAAAAAAGAAAACAAGTTACGAAAATGCCAGAGACGCATGTGGTAGGCCATCAAGGGTTTTTATAACAGATAGAGGGTGGACTGTAGCCGCCGCGGCGGGTGAGTGGTTATGGCGCTCGGCTGCTGGCCCGAAAGACGCGGGTTCGTCCCGGCCGCGGCGGTCGAATTTTGATGGAGGCGAAACTCTAGAGGCCCGTGTGCTGTGCGATGTCAGAGCAGGTAAAAGAACCTCAGGTGGTCGAAATTTCCGGATCCCTTCATTACGGCGTCTCTCATAGCCTGAGTCGCTTTGGGACGTTAAACCCCCATAAACCAAACCAAACCAAATCAGAGGGTGGACTGTAAGTACTAATGATAAAACGGTAATGCTGCAAGGTTCAGCATAGTAATCGATGTGATTCGGATTTGAATTTTGCAAGCCAAAAGGATTGGAGGAAAAAACGACTGCTAAAGCCAAGGCCAACATACTCCTACACATTTGTTCTGAAAGAGGAGAAGCGGCGAAAAAACAGTAAAAAATGTTGTGTAGATTCAGATTCAGGGCGAAGTGCTCCGAGACAGAGACTGAGCTGATTAAGCGTTGGACTTGGGATGCAGAAGCGCACTCTGGCACGTCGCACTGGAAGGAATAGTGTTCATCATATTATTCTTTTCATGGAACATGGGAGATGTTTATAATCTGCCAGCGTTAAGAGAGACTTAGTTTCCACAGTCAGAAGAGCACCTCTCCGCGACATAGCTGTGTAGCTCCCTGGCTGTCTAGCCAATGGGCGCCAAAAAAAGAGGAGAGGGCTGGCACGAAACTATGCACGGAGAACGGAACAAGCTTGATTTGTACAGCATTAGATACGTCTGTGCAGTGAGATACTCGAACCCTGATAATAGAGAGAGGTCATCTTTCAACGTAAAGCACGTTC
>JARKHS020008072.1:0-101212 GCA_030143305.2 Amblyomma americanum
GCTGCTGCAGCCAAGAGGGTCATGTCCATGCCAGATGGG
Source organism: Amblyomma americanum (assembly GCA_030143305.2). Taxonomy (NCBI): domain Eukaryota; kingdom Metazoa; phylum Arthropoda; class Arachnida; order Ixodida; family Ixodidae; genus Amblyomma; species Amblyomma americanum. Next base: position 40 of record JARKHS020008072.1, read on the forward strand.
TGGAATGGCCACTAATCGCAATCCTGCGGTGCAAAATGCGCTCGATAAGTTGAAGTGCCGGCTAGCTGCGCTGCTGCAAATTGGTTCGTCCGTCACGCGCACTCCTTTTATGAAGCTATCCCCCGTGAAGTCGACGAAGATAGCTTCCGGTAGAGTCAGCGCCAGTGCAAATCTGCAGCACCCAAGTGGGTCACGTGGATGCCAGCAGGGTGGAATGGCCACTACTCGCAATCCTTCGGTGCAAAATGCGCTCGATAAGTCGAAGTGCCGGCTAGCTGCCGCTGTTGCCAAATGGTCTGTACGTCACGCGCACTCTTTTTATGAAGCTATCCCCCTGGAAGTCGACGAAGATAGCTTCCGGTAGAGTCAGCGCCAGTGCAAAGCTGCCGCAGCCAAGTGGGTCACGTGGATTCCAGCCCGGTGGAATGACCACCACTCGCAATCCTGCGGTGCAAAATGCACTCGATAACTCGAAGTGCCGGCTAGCTGCCGCTGCTAATTGGTCCGTCCGTCACGCGCACTCCATTATGAAGCTATGCCCCGGGAAGTCGACGAAGATAGCTTCCGGTAGTCAGCGCCAGTGCAAAGCTGCCGCAGCCAAGTGGGTCACGTGGATGCCGGCTGGGTGGAATGACCACTACTCGCAATCCTGCGGTGCAAAAATGCGCTCAATAAGTCGAAGTGCCGGCTAGGTGCCGCTGTTGCCAAATGGTCTGTACGTCACGCGCACTCTTTTTATGAAGCTATCCCCTGGAAGTCGACGAAGATAGCTTCCGGTAGAGTCAGCGCCAGTGCAAAGCTGCCGCAGCCAAGTGGGTCACGCGGATTCCAGCCCGGTGGAATGACCACCACTCGCAATCCTGCGGTGCAAAATGCACTCGATAACTCGAAGTGCCGGCTAGCTGCCGCTGCTAATTGGTCCGTCCGTCACGCGCACTCCTTTTATGAAGCTATCCCCCGGGAAGTCGACGAAGATAGCTTCGGTAGAGTACGCGCCAGTGCAAAGCTGCTGCAGCCAAGTGGGTCACGTGGATGCCAGCTGGGTGGAATGGCCACTACTCGCAATCCTGCGGTGCAAAATGCGCTCGATAAATCGAAGTGCCGGCTAGCTGCCGCTGTTGCCAAATGGTCCGTCCGTCACGCGCACTCCATTATGAAGCTATCCCCCGGGAAGTCGACGAAGACAGCTTCCGGTAGAGTCTGCGCCAGTGCAAAGCTACTGCAGCCAAGTTGGTCACATGGATGCCAGCTGGTTGGAATGACCACTACTCGCAATCCTGCGCTGCAATATGCGCTCGATAGGTCGAAGTGCCGGCTAGCTGCCGCTGTTGCCAAATGGTCTGTACGTCACGCGCACTCCTTTTATGAGCTATCCCCCTGGAAGTCGACGAAGATAGCTTTCGGTAGATTCAGCGCCAGTGCAAAGCTGCCGCAGCCAAGTGGGTCACGTCGATTCCAGCCCGCTGGAATGACCACCACTCGAAATCCTGCGGTGCAAAATGCACTCGATAAATCGAAGTGCCGGCTAGCTGCCGCTGCTGCTAATTGGTCCGTCCGTCACGCGCACTAATTTTATGAAGCTATCCCCCAGGAAGTCGACAAAGATAGCTTCCGGTAGAGTCAGCGCCAGTGCAAATCTGCTGCAGCCAAGTGGGTCACGTGGATGCCAGCTGGGAGGAATGGCCACTACTCGCAATCCTGCGGTGCAAAATGCGCTCGATAAGTCGAAGTGCCGGCTAGCTGCCGCTGTTTCCGCGTGGTCCGTCCTTCACGCGCACTCCTTTTATGAAGCTATCCCCCGGGAAGTCTACGAAGATAGCTTCCGGTAGAGTCAGCGCCAGTGCACAGCTGCCGCAGTCAAGTGGGTCACGTGGATTCCAGCCCGCTGGAATGACCACCACTCGAAATCCTGCGGTGCAAAATGCACTCGATAAATCGAAGTGCCGGCTAGCTGCCGCTGCTGCTAATTGGTCCGTCCGTCAAGCGCACTAATTTTATGAAGCTATCCCCCGGGAAGTCGACAAAGATAGCTTCCGGTAGAGTCAGCGCCAGTGCAAAGTGCCGCAGCCAAGTGGGTCACGTGCCAGCCCGGTGGAATGACCACTACTCGCAATCCTGCGGTGCAAATTGCGCTCGATAAGTCGAAGTGCCGGCTAGCAGCCGCTGTTGCCAAATGGTCTGTCCGTCACGCGCACTCCTTTTATGAAGCTATCCCCCGTGAAGTCGACGAAGATAGCTTCCGGTAGAGTGAGCGCCAGTTCAAATCTGCTGCAGCCAAGTGGGTCACGTGGATGCCAGCTGAGAGGAATGGCCACTACTCGCAATCCTGCGGTGCAAAATGCGCTCGATAAGTCGAAGTGCCGGCTAGCTGCCGCTGTTTCCACGTGGTCCGTCCTTCACGCGCACTCCTTTTATGAAGCTATTCCTTGGGAAGTCGACGAAGATAGCTTCCGGTAGAGTCAGCGCCAGTGCAAAGCTGCTGCAGCCAAGTGGGTCACGTCGATGCCAGATGGGTGGAATGACCACTAATCGCAATCCTGCGGTGCAAAATGCGCTCGATAAGTCGAAGTGCCGGCTAGCTGCCGCTCTTGCCAAATGGTCTGTCCGTCACGCGCACTCCTTTTATGAAGCTATCCCCCGTGAAGTCGACGAAGATAGCTTCCGGTAGAGTCAGCGCCAGTGCAAATCTGCTGCAGCCAATTGGCTCACGTGCATGCCAGCTGGGAGGAATGGCCACTACTCGCAATCCTGCGGTGCAAATTGCGCTCGATAAGTCGAAGTGCCGGCTAGCTGCCGCTGTTTCCACGTAGTCCGTCCTTCACGCGCACTCCTTTTATGAAGCTATCCCCCGGGAAGTCGACGAAGATAGCTTCCGGTAGAGTCAGCGCCAGTGCAAAGCTGCCTCAGCCAAGTGGATCACGTGAATGCCAGCTGTGTGGTATGATGACTACTCGCAATCCTGCGGTGCAAAATGCGCTCGATAAGTAGAAGTGCCGGCTAGCTGCCGCTGCTGCTAATTGGTCCGTCCGTCACGCGCACTCCATTATGAAGCTATCCCCCGGGAAGTCGACGAAGATAGCTTCCGGTAGAGTCAGCGCCAGTGCAAAGCTGCCGCAGCCAAGTGGGTCACGTGGATGCCAGCTGGGTGGAATGACCACTACTCGCAATCCTGCGCTGCAAAATGCACTCGATAACTCGAAGTGCCGGCTAGCTGCCGCTGCTGCTAATTGGTCCGCCCGTCACGCGCACTCCTTTTATGAACCTATCCCCCGGGAAGTCGACGAAGATAGCTTCCGGTAGAGTCAGCAACAGTGCAAAAGTGTCGCAGCCATGTGGGTCACGTGGATGCCAGCTGGGTGGAATGACCACTACTCGCAATCCTGCGGTGCAAAAATGCGCTCGATAAGTTGAAGTGCCGGCTAGCTGCCGCTGCTGCTAATTGGTCCGTCCGTCACGCACACTCCTTTTATGAAGCTATCCCCCGGGAAGTCGACGAAGATAGCTTCCGGTAGAGTCAGCGCCAGTGCAAAGCTGCCGCAGCCAAGTGGATCACGTGAATGCCAGCTGTGTGGTATGATGACTACTCGCAATCCTGCGGTGCAAAATGCGCTCGATAAGTAGAAGTGCCGGCTAGCTGCCGCTGCTGCTAATTGGTCCGTCCGTCGCGCGCACTCCTTTTATGAAGCTATCTCCCGGGAAGTCGACGAAGATAGCTTCCGGTAGAGTCAGCGCCAGTGCAAAGCTGCCGCAGCCAAGTGGATCACGTGAATGCCAGCTGGGTGGAATGATCACTACTCGCAATCCTGCGGTGCAAAATGCGCTCGATAAGTAGAAGTGCCGGCTAGCTGCCGCTGCTGCTAATTGGTCCGTCCGTCACGCGCACTCCATTTATGAAGCTATCCCCCGGGAAGTCGACGAAGATAGCTTCCGGTAGAGTCAGTGCAAAGAAGCCGCAGCCGAGTGGGTTACGTGGATGCCAGCTGAGTGGAATGACCACTACTCGAAATCCAGCGCTGCAAAATGCGCTCGATAAGTCGAAGTGCCGGCTAGCTGCCGCGGTTGCCAAATGGTCTGTACGTCACGCGCACTCCTTTTATGAAGCTATCCCCCTGGAAGTCGACGAAGATAGCTTCCGGTAGAGTCAGTGTCAGTGCAAAGCTGCCGCAGACAAGTGGGTCACATGGATTCCAACCCGGTGGAATGACCACCACTCGCAATCCTGCGGTGCAAAACGCACTCGATAAATCGAAGTGCCGGCTAGCTGCCGCTGCTGCTAATTGGTCCGTCCGTCACGAGCACTAATTTTATGAAGCTATCCCCCGGGAAGTCGACAAAGATAGCTTCCGGTAGAGTCAGCGCCAGTGCAAAGTGCCGCAGCCATGTGGGTCACGTGGATGCCAGCTGGGTGGAACGACCACTACTCGCAATCCTGCGGTGCAAAATGCACTCGATAACTCGGTGCCGGCTAGTTGCCGCTGCTAATTGGTCCGTCCGTCACGCGCACTCCTTTTATGAAGCTATCCCCCGGGAAGTCGACGAAGATAGCTTCCGGTAGAGTCAGCGCCAGTGCAAAAGTGCCGCAGCCAAGTGGGTCTCGTGGATGCCAGCTGGGTGGAATGACCACTAGTTGCTATCCTGCTGTGCAAAATCCGCTCGATAAGTCGAAGTGCCGGCTAGCTGCCGCTGCTGCTAATTGGTCCGGCCGTTACGCGCACTCCTTTTATGAAGCTATGCCCCGGGAAGTCGACGAAGATAGCTTCCGGTAGAGTCAGCGCCAGTGCAAAGCTGCTGCAGCCAAGTGGGTCACGTCGATGCCAGATGGGTGGAATGACCACTAATCGCAATCCTGCGGTGCAAAATGCGCTCGATAAGTCGAAGTGCCGGCTAGCTGCCGCTGTTGCCAAATAGTCCGTACGTCACGCGCACTCCATTTATGAAGCTATCCCCCTGGAAATCGACGAAGATAGCTTCCGGTAGAGTGAGCGCCAGTTCAAATCTGCTGCAGCCAAGTGGGTCACGTGGATGCCAGCTGGGAGGAATGGCCACTACTCGCAATCCTGCGGTGCAAAATGCGCTCGATAAGTCGAAGTGCCGGCTAGCTGCCGCTGTTTCCACGTGGTCCGTCCTTCACGCGCACTCCTTTTATGAAGCTATTCCTTGGGAAGTCGACGCAGATAGCTTCCGGTAGAGTCAGCGCCAGTGCAAAGCTGCTGCAGCCAAGTGGGTCACGTCGATGCCAGATGGGTGGAATGACCACTAATCGCAATCCTGCGGTGCAAAATGCGCTCGATAAGTCGAAGTGCCGGCTAGCTGCCGCTCTTGCCAAATGGTCTGTCCGTCACGCGCACTCCTTTTATGAAGCTATCCCCCGTGAAGTCGACGAAGATAGCTTCCGGTAGAGTCAGCGCCAGTGCAAATCTGCTGCAGCCAATTGGGTCACGTGCATGCCAGCTGAGAGGAATGGCCACTACTCGCAATCCTGCGGTGCAAATTGCGCTCGATAAGTCGAAGTGCCGGCTAGCTGCCGCTGCTGCTAATTGGTCCGACCGTCACGCGCACTAATTTTATGAAGCTATCCCCCAGGAAGTCGACAAAGATAGCTTCCGGTAGAGTCAGCGCCAGTGCAAATCTGCTGCAGCCAAGTGGGTCACGTGGATGCCAGCTGGGAGGAATGGCCACTACTCGCAATCCTGCGGTGCAAAATGCGCTCGATAAGTCGAAGTGCCGGCTAGCTGCCGCTGTTTCCGCGTGGTCCGTCCTTCACGCGCACTCCTTTTATGAAGCTATCCCCCGGGAAGTTTACGAAGATAGCTTCCGGTAGAGTCAGCGCCAGTGCACAGCTGCCGCAGTCAAGTAGGTCACGTGGATTCCAGCCCGCTGGAATGACCACCACTCGAAATCCTGCGGTGCAAAATGCACTCGATAAATCGAAGTGCCGGCTAGCTGCCGCTGCTGCTAATTGGTCCGTCCGTCAAGCGCACTAATTTTATGAAGCTATCCCCCGGGAAGTCGACAAAGATAGCTTCCGGTAGAGTCAGCGCCAGTGCAAAGTGCCGCAGCCAAGTGGGTCACGTGCCAGCCCGGTGGAATGACCACTACTCGCAATCCTGCGGTGCAAATTGCGCTCGATAAGTCGAAGTGCCGGCTAGCAGCCGCTGTTGCCAAATGGTCTGTCCGTCACGCGCACTCCTTTTATGAAGCTATCCCCCGTGAAGTCGACGAAGATAGCTTCCGTTAGAGTGAGCGCCAGTTCAAATCTGCTGCAGCCAAGTGGGTCACGTGGATGCCAGCTGAGAGGAATGGCCAATACTCGCAATCCTGCGGTGCAAAATGCGCTCGATAAGTCGAAGTGCCGGCTAGCTGCCGCTGTTTTCACGTGGTCCGTCCTTCACGCGCACTCCTTTTATGAAGCTATTCCTTGGGAAGTCGACGAAGATAGCTTCCGGTAGAGTCAGCGCCAGTGCAAAGCTGCTGCAGCCAAGTGGGTCACGTCGATGCCAGATGGGTGGAATGACCACTAATCGCAATCCTGCGGTGCAAAATGCGCTCGATAAGTCGATGTGCCGGCTAGCTGCCGCTCTTGCCAAATGGTCTGTCAGTCACGCGCACTCCTTTTATGAAGCTATCCCCCGTGAAGTCGACGAAGATAGCTTCCGGTGGAGTCAGCAACAGTGCAAAAGTGTCGCAGCCATGTGGGTCACGTGGATGCGAGCTGGGTGGAATGACCACTACTCGCAATCCTGCGGTGCAAAAATGCGCTCGATAAGTTGAAGTGCCGGCTAGCTGCCGCTGCTGCTAATTGGTCCGTCCGTCACGCACACTCCTTTTATGAAGCTATCCCCCGGGAAGTCGACGAAGATAGCTTCCGGTAGAGTCAGCGCCAGTGCAAAGCTGCCGCAGCCAAGTGAATCACGTGAATGCCAGCTGTGTGGTATGATGACTACTCGCAATCCTGCGGTGCAAAATGCGCTCGATAAGTAGAAGTGCCGGCTAGCTGCCGCTGCTGCTAATTGGTCCGTCCGTCACGCGCACTCCATTATGAAGCTATCCCTCGGGAAGTCAACGAAGATCGCTTAAGGTAGAGTCAGCGCCAGTGCAAAGCTGCTGCAGCCAAGTGGGTCACGTGGATGCCAGCTGGGTGGAATGACCACTACTCGCAATCCTGCGCTGCAAAATGCGCTCGATAAGTCGAAGTGCCGGCTAGCTGCCGCGGTTGCCAAATGGTCTGTACGTCACGCGCACTCCTTTTATGAAGCTATCCCCCTGGAAGTCGACGAAGATAGCTTCCGGTAGAGTCAGTGTCAGTGCAAAGCTGCCGCAGACAAGTGGGTCACATGGATTCCAACCCGGTGGAATGACCACCACTCGCAATCCTGCGGTGCAAAACGCACTCGATAAATCGAAGTGCCGGCTAGCTGCCGCTGCTGCTAATTGGTCCGTCCGTCACGCACACTCCTTTTATTAAGCTATCCCCCGGGAAGTCGACGAAGATAGCTTCCGGTAGAGTCAGCGCCAGTGCAAAGCTGCCGCAGCCAAGTGGGCCACGAGGATTCCAGCTGGGTGGAATGACCACTACTCGCCATCCTGCGGTGCAAAATGCAATCGATAACTCGCTCGAAGTGCCGGCTAGCTGCCGCTGCTGCTAATTGGTCCGTCCGTCGCGCGCACTCCTTTTATGAAGCTATCTCCCGGGAAGTCGACGAAGATAGCTTCCGGTAGAGTCAGCGCCAGTGCAAAGCTGCCGCAGCCAAGTGGATCACGTGAATGCCAGCTGGGTGGAATGATCACTACTCGCAATCCTGCGGTGCAAAATGCGCTCGATAAGTAGAAGTGCCGGCTAGCTGCCGCTGCTGCTAATTGGTCCGTCCGTCACGCGCACTCCATTTATGAAGCTATCCCCCGGGAAGTCGACGAAGATAGCTTCCGGTAGAGTCAGTGCAAAGAAGCCGCAGCCGAGTGGGTTACGTGGATGCCAGCTGGGTGGAATGACCACTACTCGAAATCCAGCGCTGCAAAATGCGCTCGATAAGTCGAAGTGCCGGCTAGCTGCCGCGGTTGCCAAATGGTCTGTTCGTCACGCGCACTCCTTTTATGAAGCTATCCCCCTGGAAGTCGACGAAGATAGCTTCCGGTAGAGTCAGTGTCAGTGCAAAGCTGCCGCAGACAAGTGGGTCACATGGATTCCAACCCGGTTGAATGACCACCACTCGCAATCCTGCGGTGCAAAACGCACTCGATAAATCGAAGTGCCGGCTAGCTGCCGCTGCTGCTAATTGGTCCGTCCGTCACGAGCACTAATTTTATGAAGCTATCCCCCGGGAAGTCGACAAAGATAGCTTCCGGTAGAGTCAGCGCCAGTGCAAAGTGCCGCAGCCATGTTGGTCACGTGGATGCCAGCTGGGTGGAACGACCACTACTCGCAATCCTGCGGTGCAAAATGCACTCGATAACTCGGTACCGGCTAGTTGCCGCTGCTAATTGGTCCGTCCGTCACGCGCACTCCTTTTATGAAGCTATCCCCCGGGAAGTCGACGAAGATAGCTTCCGGTAGAGTCAGCGCCAGTGCAAAAGTGCCGCAGCCAAGTGGGTCTCGTGGATGCCAGCTGGGTGGAATGACCACTAGTTGCTATCCTGCGGTGCAAAATCCGCTCGATAAGTCGAAGTGCCGGCTAGCTGCCGCTGCTGCTAATTGGTCCGGCCGTTACGCGCACTCCTTTTATGAAGCTATGCCCGGGAAGTCGACGAAGATAGCTTCCGGTAGAGTCAGCGCCAGTGCAAAGCTGCTGCAGCCAAGTGGGTCACGTCGATGCCAGATGGGTGGAATGACCACTAATCGCAATCCTGCGGTGCAAAATGCGCTCGATAAGTCGAAGTGCCGGCTAGCTGCCGCTGTTGCCAAATAGTCCGTACGTCACGCGCACTCCTTTTATGAAGCTATCCCCTGGAAATCGACGAAGATAGCTTCCGGTAGAGTCAGCGCCAGTGCAAATCTGCTGCAGCCAAGTGGGTCACGTGGTGGCCAGCTGGGTGGAATGACCCCTACTCGCAATCCTGCGGTGCAAAATGCGCTCGATAAGTCGAAGTGCCGGCTAGCTGCCGCTGTTTCCACGTGGTCCGTCCTTCACACGCACTCCTTTTATGAAGCTATTCCTTGGGAAGTCGACGCAGATAGCTTCCGGTAGAGTCAGCGCCAGTGCAAAGCTGCTGCAGCCAAGTGGGTCACGTCGATGCCAGATGAGTGGAATGACCACTAATCGCAATCCTGCGGTGCAAAATGCGCTCGATAAGTCGAAGTGCCGGCTAGCTGCCGCTCTTGCCAAATGGTCTGTCCGTCACGCGCACTCCTTTTATGAAGCTATCCCCCGTGAAGTCGACGAAGATAGCTTCCGGTAGAGTCAGCGCCAGTGCAAAGCGGCTGCAGCCAAGTGGGTCACGTCGATGCCAGATGGGTGGAATGACCACTAATCGCAATCCTGCGGTGCAAAATGCGCTCGATAAGTCGAAGTGCCGGCTAGCTGCCGCTGTTTCCACGTGGTCCGTCCTTCACGCGCACTCCTTTTATGAAGCTATCCCCCGGGAAGTCGACGAAGATAGCTTCCGGTAGAGTCAGCGCCAGTGCAAAGCTGCCGCAGCCAAGTGGATCACGTGAATGCCAGCTGTGTGGTATGAACACTACTCGCAATCCTGCGGTGCAAAATGCGCTCGATAAGTAGAAGTGCCGGCTAGCTGCCGCTGCTGCTAATTGGTCCGTCCGTCACGCGCACTTCATTATGAAGCTATCCCCAGGGAAGTCAACGAAGATCGCTTCCGGTAGAGTCAGCGCCAGTGCAAAGCTGCTGCAGCCAAGTGGGTCACGTGGATGCCAGCTGGGTGGAATGACCACTACTCGCAATCCTGCGGTGCAAAATGCACTCGATAACTCGAAGTGCCGGCTAGCTGCCGCTGCTGCTAATTGGTCCGCCCGTCACGCGCACTCCTTTTATGAACCTATCCCCCGGGAAGTCGACGAAGATAGCTTCCGGTAGAGTCAGCAACAGTGCAAAAGTGTCGCAGCCATGTGGGTCACGTGGATGCCAGCTGGGTGGAATGACCACTACTCGCAATCCTGCGGTGCAAAAATGCGCTCGATAAGTTGAAGTGCCGGCTAGCTGCCGCTGCTGCTAATTGGTCCGTCCGTCACGCACACTCCTTTTATTAAGCTATCCCCCGGGAAGTCGACGAAGATAGCTTCCGGTAGAGTCAGCGCCAGTGCAAAGCTGCCGGAGCCAAGTGGGCCACGAGGATGCCAGCTGGGTGGAATGACCACTACTCGCCATCCTGCGGTGCAAAATGCAATCGATAACTCGCTCGAAGTGCCGGCTAGCTGCCGCTGCTGCTAATTGGTCCGTCCGTCGCGCGCACTCCTTTTATGAAGCTATCTCCCGGGAAGTCGACGAAGATAGCTTCCGGTAGAGTCAGCGCCAGTGCAAAGCTGCCGCAGCCAAGTGGATCACGTGAATGCCAGCTGGGTGGAATGATCACTACTCGCAATCCTGCGGTGCAAAATGCGCTCGATAAGTAGAAGTGCCGGCTAGCTGCCGCTGCTGCTAATTGGTCCGTCCGTCGCGCGCACTCCATTTATGAAGCTATCCCCCGGGAAGTCGACGAAGATAGCTTCCGGTAGAGTCAGTGCAAAGAAGCCGCAGCCGAGTGGGTTACGTGGATGCCAGCTGGGTGGAATGACCACTACTCGAAATCCAGCGCTGCAAAATGCGCTCGATAAGTCGAAGTGCCGGCTAGCTGCCGCGTTTGCCAAATGGTCTGTACGTCACGCGCACTCCTTTTATGAAGCTATCCCCCTGGAAGTCGACGAAGATAGCTTCCGGTAGAGTCAGTGTCAGTGCAAAGCTGCCGCAGACAAGTGGGTCACATGGATTCCAACCCGGTGGAATGACCACCACTCGCAATCCTGCGGTGCAAAACGCACTCGATAAATCGAAGTGCCGGCTAGCTGCCGCTGCTGCTAATTGGTCCGTCCGTCACGAGCACTAATTTTATGAAGCTATCCCCCGGGAAGTCGACAAAGATAGCTTCCGGTAGAGTCAGCGCCTGTGCAAGGTGCCGCAGGCATGTGGGTCACGTGGATGCCAGCTGGGTGGAACGACCACTACTCGCAATCCTGCGGTGCAAAATGCACTCGATAACTCGGTGCCGGGTAGCTGCCGCTGCTAATTGGTCCGTCCGTCACGCGCACTCCTTTTATGAAGCTATCCCCGGGAAGTCGACGAAGATAGCTTCCGGTAGAGTCAGCGCCAGTGCAAAAGTGCCGCAGCCAAGTGGGTCTCGTGGATGCCAGCTGGGTAGAATGACCACTAGTTGCTATCCTGCGGTGCAAAATGCGCTCGATAAGTCGAAGTGCCGGCTAGCTGCCGCTGCTGCTAATTGGTCCGGCCGTTACGCGCACTCCTTTTATGAAGATATGCCCCGGGAAGTCGACGAAGATAGCTTCCGGTAGAGTCAGCGCCAGTGCAAAGCTGCTGCAGCCAAGTGGGTCACGTCGATGCCAGATGGATGGAATGACCACTAATCGCAATCCTGCGGTGCAAAATGCGCTCGATAAGTCGAAGTGCCGGCTAGCTGCCGCTGTTGCCAAATAGTCCGTACGTCACGCGCACTCCTTTTATGAAGCTATCCCCCTGGAAATCGACGAAGATAGCTTCCGGTAGAGTCAGCGCCAGTGCAAAGCTGTCGCAGCCAAGTGGGTCACGTGCCAGCCCGGTGGAATGACCACTACTCTCAATCCTGCGGTGCCAAATGCGCTCGATAAGTCGAAGTGCCGGCTAGCTGCCGCTGTTTCCACGTGGTCCGTCCTTCACGCGCACTCCTTTTATGAAGCTATTCCCCGGGAAGTCGACGAAGATAGCTTCCGGTAGAGTCAGCGCCAGTGCAAAGCTGCTGCAGCCAAGTGGGTCACGTCGATGCCAGAAGGGTGGAATGACCACTAATCGCAATCCTGCGGTGCAAAATGCGCTCAATAAGTCGAAGTGCCGGCTAGCTGCCGCTGTTGCCAAATGGGCCGTCCGGCACGCGCACTCCTTTTATGAAGCTATCCCCCGTGAAGTCGACGAAGATAGCTTCCGGTAGAGTCAGCGCCAGTGCAAATCTGCTGCAGCCAAGTGGGTCACGTGGTGGCCAGCTGGGTGGAATGACCACTACTCGCAATCCTGCGGTGCAAATTGCAATCGATAACTCGCTCGAAGTGCCGGCTAGCTGCCGCTGCTGCTAATTGGTCCGTCCGTCGCGCGCACTCTTTTTATGAAGCTATCTCCCGGGAAGTCGACGAAGATAGCTTCCGGTAGAGTCAGCGCCAGTGCAAAGCTGCCGCAGCCAAGTGGATCACGTGAATGCCAGCTGGGTGGAATGATCACTACTCGCAATCGGGCGGTGCAAAATGCGCTCGATAAGTAGAAGTGCCGGCTAGCTGCCGCTGCTGCTAATTGGTCCGTCCGTCACGCGCACTCCATTTATGAAGCTATCCCCCGGGAAGTCGACAAAGATAGCTTCCGGTAGAGTCAGTGCAAAGCTGCTGCAGCCAAGTGGGTCACGTGGATGCCAGCTGGGTGGAATGACCACTACTCGCAATCCTGCGGTGCAAAATGCACTCGATAACTCGAAGTGCCGGCTAGCTGCCGCTGCTGCTAATTGGTCCGCCCGTCACGCGCACTCCTTTTATGAACCTATCCCCCGGGAAGTCGACGAAGATAGCTTCCGGTAGAGTCAGCAACAGTGCAAAAGTGTCGCAGCCATGTGGGTCACGTGGATGCCAGCTGGGTGGAATGACCACTACTCGCAATCCTGCGGTGCAAAATGCACTCGATAACTCGAAGTGCCGGCTAGCTGCCGCTGCTGCTAATTGGTCCGTCCGTCACGCACACTCCTTTTATTAAGCTATCCCCCGGGAAGTCGACGAAGATAGCTTCCGGTAGAGTCAGCGCCAGTGCAAAGCTGCCGGAGCCAAGTGGGCCACGAGGATGCCAGCTGGGTGGAATGACCACTACTCGCCATCCTGCGGTGCAAAATGCAATCGATAACTCGCTCTAAGTGCCGGCTAGCTGCCGCTGCTGCTAATTGGTCCGTCCGTCGCGCGCACTCCTTTTATGAAGCTATCTCCCGGGAAGTCGACGAAGATAGCTTCCGGTAGAGTCAGCGCCAGTGCAAAGCTGCCGCAGCCAAGTGGATCACGTGAATGCCAGCTGGGTGGAATGATCACTACTCGCAATCCTGCGGTGCAAAATGCGCTCGATAAGTAGAAGTGCCGGCTAGCTGCCGCTGCTGCTAATTGGTCTGTCCGTCACGCGCACTCCTCTTATTAAGCTATCCGCTGGGAAGTCGACGAAGATAGCTTCCGGTAGAGTCAGCGCCAGAGCAAAGCTGCCGCAGCCAAGTGAATCACGTGAATGCCAGCTGGGTGGAATGATCACTACTCGCTGTCCTGCGGTGCAAAATGAGCTCGATAAGTAGAAGTGCCGGCTAGCTGCCGCTGCTGCTAATTGGTCGCTCCGTCACGCGCATTCTTTTTATAAAGCTGTCCCCCGGGAAGTCGACGAAGATAGCTTCCGGTAGAGTCAGCGCCAGTGCAAAGCTGCCGCAGCCATGTGGATCACGTGAATGCCAGCTGGATGAAATGATCACTACTCCCAGTTATGCGGTGCAAAATGCACTCGATGACTAGAAGTGCCGGCTAGCTGCCGCTGCTGCTAATTGGTCTGTTCTTCACGCGCACTCCTTTTATGAAGCTATCCCCGGGAAGTCGACGAAGATAGCTTCCGGTAGAGTCAGCGCCATTGCAAAGCTGCTGCAGCCAAGTGGGTCACGTGGATGCCAGCTGGGTGGAATGACCACTACTCGAAATCCAGCGCTGCAAAATGCGCTCGATAAGTCGAAGTGCCGGCTAGCTGCCGCTGTTGCCAAATGGTCTGTACGTCACGCGCACTCCTTTTATGAAGCTATCCTCCTGGAAGTCGATGAAGATAGCTTCCGGTAGAGTCAGTGTCAGTGCAAAGCTGCCGCAGTGAAGTGGGTCACATGGATTACAGCCAGGTGGAATGACCACCAGTCGCAATCCTGCGGTGCAAAATGCACTCGATAAATCGAAGTGCCGGCTAGCTGCCGCTGCTGCTAATTGGTCCGTCCATCACGAGCACTAATTTTATGAAGCTATCCCCCGGGAAGTCGACAAAGATAGCTTCCGGTAGAGTCAGCGCCAGTGCAAAGTGCCGCTGCCAAATGGGTCACGTGGATGCCAGCTGGGTGGAACGACCACTACTCGCAATCTAGCGGTGCAAAATGCACTCAATAACTCGAAGTGCCGGCTAGCTGCTGCTGCTAATTGGTCCGGCCGTCACGCGCAATCCTTTTATGAAGCTATGCCCCGGGAAGTCGACGAAGATAGCTTCCGGTAGAGTGAGCGCCAGTTCAAATCTGCTGCAGCCAAGTGGGTCACGTGGATGCCAGCTGGGAGGAATGGCCACTACTCGCAATCCTGCGGTGCAAAATGCGCTCGATAAGTCGAAGTGCCGGCTAGCTGCCGCTGTTTCCACGTGGTCCGTCCTTCACGCGCACTCCTTTTATGAAGCTATTCCTTGGGAAGTCGACGCAGATAGCTTCCGGTAGTCAGCGCCAGTGCAAAGCTGCTGCAGCCAAGTGGGTCACGTCGATGCCAGATGGGTGGAATGACCACTAATCGCAATCCTGCGATGCAAAATGCGCTCGATAAGTCGAAGTGCCGGCTAGCTGCCGCTCTTGCCAAATGGTCTGTCCGTCACGCGCACTCCTTTTATGAAGCTATCCCCTGTGAAGTTGACGAAGATAGCTTCCGGTAGAGTCAGCGCCAGTGCAAAGCTGCTGCAGCCAATTGGGTCACGTGCATGCCAGCTGGGAGGAATGGCCACAACTCGCAATCCTGCGGTGCAAATTGCGCTCGATAAGTCGAAGTGCCGGCTAGCTGCCGCTGTTTCCACGTTGTCCGTCCTTCACTCGCACTCCTTTTATGAAGCTATCCCCCGGGAAGTCGACGAAGATAGCTTCCGGTAGAGTCATCGCCAGTTCAAAGCTGCCGCAGCCAAGTGGGTCACGTGGATGCCAGCTGGGTGGAATGACCACTACTCGCAATCCTGCGCTGCAAAATGCACTCGATAACTCGAAGTGCCGGCTAGCTGCCGCTGCTGCTAATTGGTCCGCCCGTCACGCGCACTCCTTTTATGAACCTATCCCCCGGGAAGTCGACCAAGATAGCTTCCGGTAGAGTCAGCAACAGTGCAAAAGTGTCGCAGCCATGTGGGTCACGTGGATGCCAGCTGGGTGGAATGACCACTACTCGCAATCCTGCGGTGCAAAAATGCGCTCGATAAGTTGAAGTGCCGGCTAGCTGCCGCTGCTGCTAATTGGTCCGTCCGTCGCGCGCACTCCTTTTATGAAGCTATCTCCCGGGAAGTCGACGAAGATAGCTTCCGGTAGAGTCAGCGCCAGTGCAAAGCTGCCGCAGCCAAGTGGATCACGTGAATGCCAGCTGGGTGGAATGATCACTACTCGCAATCCTGCGGTGCAAAATGCGCTCGATAAGTAGAAGATCCGGCTAGCTGCCGCTGCTGCTAATTGGTCCGTCCGTCACGCGCACTCCATTTATGAAGCTATCCCCCGGGAAGTCGACGAAGATAGCTTCCGGTAGAGTCAGTGCAAAGAAGCCGCAGCCGAGTGGGTCACGTGGATGCCAGCTGGGTGGAATGACCACTACTCGAAATCCAGCGCTGCAAAATGCGCTCGATAAGTCGAAGTGCCGGCTAGCTGCCGCGGTTGCCAAATGGTCTGTACGTCACGCGCACTCCTTTTATGAAGCTATCCCCCTGGAAGTCGACGAAAATAGCTTCCGGTAGAGTCAGTGTCAGTGCAAAGCTGCCGCAGACAAGTGGGTCACATGGATTCCAACCCGGTGGAATGACTACCACTCGCAATCCTGCGGTGCAAAACGCACTCGAAAAATCGAAGTGCCGGCTAGCTGCCGCTGCTGCTAATTGGTCCGTCCGTCACGAGCACTAATTTTATGAAGCTATCCCCCGGGAAGTCGACAAAGATAGCTTCCGGTAGAGTCAGCGCCAGTGCAAAGTGCCGCAGCCATGTGGGTCACGTGGATGCCAGCTGGGTGGAATGACCACTACTCGCAATCCTGCGGTGCAAAATGCACTCGATAACTCGAAGTGCCGGCTAGCTGCCGCTGCTGCTAATTGGTCCGTCCGTCACGCGCACTCCTTTTATGAAGCTATCCCCCGGGAAGTCGACGAAGATAGCTTCCGGTAGAGTCAGCGCCAGTGCAAAAGTGCCGCAGCCAAGTGGGTCACGTGGATGCCAGCTGGGTGGAATGACCACTACTCGCTATCCTGCGGTGCAAAATGCGCTCGATAAGTCGAAGTGCCGGCTAGCTGCCGCTGTTGCCAATTGGTCCGTCCGTCACGCGCACTCCTTTTATGAAGCTATTCCCCGGGAAGTCGACGAAGATAGCTTCCGGTAGAGTCAGCGCCAGTGCAAAGCTGCTGCAGCCAAGTGGGTCACGTCGATGCCAGCTGGGTGGAATGACCACTAATCGCAATCCTGCGGTGCAAAATGCGCTCGATAAGTCGAAGTGCCGGCTAGCTGCCGCTGTTGCCAAATGGGCCGTCCGGCACGCGCACTCCTGTTATGAAGCTATCCCCCGTGAAGTCGACGAAGATAGCTTCCGGTAGAGTCAGCGCCAGTGCAAATCTGCTCCAGCCATGTGGGTCACGTGGTGGCCAGATGGGTGGAATGACCACTACTCGCAATCCTGCGGTGCAAATTGCAATCGATAACTCGCTCGAAGTGCCGGCTAGCTGCCGATGCTGCTAATTGGTCCGTCCGTCACGCGCACTCCTTTTATGAAGCTATCTCCCGGGAAGTCGACGAAGATAGCTTCCGGTAGAGTCAGCGCCAGTGCAAAGCTGCCGCAGCCAAGTGGATCACGTGAATGCCAGCTGGGTGGAATGATCACTACTCGCAATCATGCCGGTGCAAAATGCGCTCGATAAGTAGAAGTGCCGGCTAGCTGCCGCTGCTGCTAATTGGTCCGTCCGTCACGCGCACTCCTTTTATGAAGCTATCCCCCGGGAAGTCGACGAAGATAGCTTCCGGTAGAGTCAGCGCCATGCAAAGCTGCCGCAGCCAAGTGGGTCACGTGGATGCCAGCTGGGTGGAATGACCACTACTCGAAATCCAGCGCTGCAAAATGCGCTCGATAAGTCGAAGTGCCGGCTAGCTGCCGCTGTTGCCAAATGGTCTGTACGTCACGCGCACTCCTTTTATGAAGCTATCCTCCTGGAAGTCGATGAAGATAGCTTCCGGTAGAGTCAGTGTCAGTGCAAAGCTGCCGCAGCGAAGTGGGTCACATGGATTACAGCCAGGTGGAATGACCACCACTCGCAATCCTGCGGTGCAAAATGCACTCGATAAATCGAAGTGCCGGCTAGCTGCCGCTGCTGCTAATTGGTCCGTCCATCACGAGCACTAATTTTATGAAGCTATCCCCCGGGAAGTCGACAAAGATAGCTTCCGGTAGAGTCAGCGCCAGTGCAAAGTGCCGCAGCCAAATGGGTCACGTGGATGCCAGCTGGGTGGAACGACCACTACTCGCAATCCAGCGGTGCAAAATGCACTCCATAACTCGAAGTGCCGGCTAGCTGCTGCTGCTAATTGGTCCGGCCGTCACGCGCACTCCTTTTATGAAGCTATGCCCCGGGAAGTCGACGAAGATAGCTTCCGGTAGAGTCACCGCCAGTGCAAAGCTGCTGCAGCCAAGTGGGTCACGTCGATGCCAGATGGGTGGAATGACCACTAATCGCAATCCTGCGGTGCAAAATGCGCTCGATATGTCGAAGTGCCGGCTAGCTGCCGCTGTTGCCAGATAGTCCGTACGTCACGCGCACTCCTTTTATGAAGCTATCCCCCTGGAAATCGACGAAGATAGCTTCCGGTAGAGTCAGCGCCAGTGCAAAGCTGTCGCAGCCAAGTGGGTCACGTGCCAGCCCGGTGGAATGACCACTACTCTCAATCCAGCGGTGCCAAATGCGCTCGATAAGTCGAAGTGCCGGCTAGCTGCCGCTGTTTCCACGTGGTCGGTCCTTCACGCGCACTCCTTTTATGAAGCTATTCCCCGGGAAGTCGACGAAGATAGCTTCCGGTAGAGTCAGCTCCAGTGCAAAGCTGCTGCAGCCAAGTGGGTCACGTCGATGCCAGAAGGGTGGAATGACCACTAATCGCAATCCTGCGGTGCAAAATGCGCTCAATAAGTCGAAGTGCCGGCTTGCTGCCGCTGTTGCCAAATGGGCCGTCCGGCACGCGCACTCCTTTTATGAAGCTATCCCCCGTGAAGTCGATGAAGATAGCTTCCGGTAGAGTCAGCGCCAGTGCAAATCTGCTGCAGCCAAGTGGGTCACGTGGTGGCCAGCTGGGTGGAATGACCACTACTCGCAATCCTGCGGTGCAAATTGCAATTGATAACTCGCTCGAAGTGCCGGCTAGCTGCCGCTGCTGCTAATTGGTCCGTCCGTCGCGCGCACTCCTTTAATGAAGCTATCTCCCGGGAAGTCGACGAAGATAGCTTCCGGTAGAGTCAGCGCAAGTGCAAAGCTGCCGCAGCCAAGTGGATCACGTGAATGCCAGCTGGGTGGAATGATCACTACTCGCAATCGGGCGGTGCAAAATGCGCTCGATAAGTAGAAGTGCCGGCTAGCTGCCGCTGCTGCTAATTGGTCCGTCCGTCATGCGCACTCCATTTATGAAGCTATCCCCCGGGAAGTCGACGAAGATAGCTTCCGGTAGAGTCAGTGCAAAGATACCGCAGCCAAGTTGGTCACGTGGATGCCAGCTGGGTGGAATGACCACTACTCGAAATCCAGCGCTGCAAAATGCGCTCGATAAGTCGAAGTGCCGGCTAGCTGTCGCTGTTGCCAAATGGTCTGTACGTCACGCGCACTCATTTTATGAAGCTATCCTCCTGGAAGTCGATGAAGATAGCTTCCGGTAGAGTCAGTGTCAGTGCAAAGCTGCCGCAGCGAAGTGGGTCACATGGATTACAGCCCGGTGGAATGACCACCACTCGCAATCCTGCGGTGCAAAATGCACTCCATAACTCGAAGTGCCGGCTAGCTGCTGCTGCTAATTGGTCCGTCCGTCACGCGCACTCCTTTTATGAAGCTATCCCCCGGGAAGTCGACGAAGATAGCTTCCGGTAGAGTCAGCGCCAGTGCAAAGCTGCTGCAGCCAAGTGGGTCACGTGGATGCCAGCTGGGTGGAATGACCACTAATCGCAATCCTGCGGTGCAAAATGCGCTCGATAAGTCGAAGTGCCGGCTAGCTGCTGCTGCTAATTGGTCCGTCCGTCACGCGCACTCCTTTTATGAAGCTATCCCCCGGGAAGTCGACGAAGATAGCTTCCGGTAGAGTCAGCGCCAGTGCAAAGCTGCTGCAGCCAAGTGGGTCATGTCGATGCCAGATGGGTGGTGGAATGACCACTAATCGCAATCCTACGGTGCAAAATGCGCTCGATAAGTTGAAGTGCCGGCTAGCTGCCGCTGCTGCTAATTGGTCCGTCCGTCACGCGCACTCCTTTTATTAGCTATCCCCCGGGAAGTCGACGAAAATAGCTTCCGGTAGAGTCAGCGCCAGTGCAAAGCTGCCGCAGCCAAATGGGTCACGTGGATGCCAGCCGGGTCGAGTGACTACTACTCGCAATCCTGCGGTGGAAAATGCGCTCGATAAGTCGAAGTGCCGGCAAGCTGCCGCTGCTGCTAATTGGTCCGTCCGACACGCGCACTCCTTTATGAAGCTATCCCCCGGGAAGTCGACGAAGATAGCTTCTGGTAGAGTCAGGGCCAGTGCAAAAGTGCCGCAGCCAATTGGGTCACGTGGATGCAAGCTGGGTGGAATGACCACTACTCGCAATCCTGCGGTGCAAAATGCGCTCGATAAGTCGAAGTGCCGGCTAGCTGCTGCTGCTGCTAATTGGTCCGGCCGTTACGCGCACTCCTTTTATGAAGCTATGCCCCGGGAAGTCGACGAAGATAGCTTCCGGTAGAGTCAGCGCCAGTGCAAAGCTGCTGCGGCCAAGTGGGTCACGTGGATGCCAGCTGGGTGGAATGACCACTAATCGCAATCCTGCGGTGCAAAATGCGCTCGATAAGTCGAAGTGCCGGCTAGCTGCCGCTGTTGCCAAATAGTCCGTACGTCACGCGCACTCCTTTTATGAAGCTATTCCCCGGGAAGTCGACGAAGATAGCTTCCGGTAGAGTCAGCGCCAGTGCAAAGCTGCTGCAGCCAAGTGGGTCACGTCGATGCCAGAAGGGTGGAATGACCACTAATCGCAATCCTGCGGTGCAAAATGCGCTCAATAAGTCGAAGTGCCGGCTAGCTGCCGCTGTTGCCAAATGGGCCGTCCGGCACGCGCACTCCTGTTATGAAGCTATCCCCCGTGAAGTCGACGAAGATAGCTTCCGGTAGAGTCAGCGCCAGTGCAAAGCTGCCGCAGCCAAGTGGATCACGTGAATGCCAGCTGGGTGGAATGATCACTACTCGCAATCGGGCGGTGCAAAATGCGCTCGATAAGTAGAAGTGCCGGCTAGCTGCCGCTGCTGCTAATTGGTCCGTCCGTCACGCGCACTCCATTTATGAAGCTATCCCCCGGGAAGTCGACGAAGATAGCTTCCGGTAGAGTCAGTGCAAAGATGCCGCAGCCAAGTGGGTCACGTGGATGCCAGCTGGGTGGAATGACCACTACTCGAAATCCAGCGCTGCAAAATGCGCTCGATAAGTCGAAGTGCCGGCTAGCTGCCGCTGTTGCCAAATGGTCTGTACGTCACGCGCACTCCTTTTATGAAGCTATCCTCCTGGAAGTCGGTGAAGATAGCTTTCGGTAGAGTCAGTGTCAGTGCAAAGCTGCCGCAGCGAAGTGGGTCACATGGATTACAGCCAGGTGGAATGACCACCACTCGCAATCCTGCGGTGGAAAATGCACTCGATAAATCGAAGTGCCAGCTAGCTGCCGCTGCTGCTAATTGGTCCGTCCATCACGAGCACTAATTTTATGAAGCTGTCCCCCGGGAAGTCGACAAAGATAGCTTCCGGTAGAGTCAGCGCCAGTGCAAAGTGCCGCAGCCAAATGGGTCACGTGGATGCGAGCTGGGTGGAACGACCACTACTCGCAATCCAGCGGTGCAAAATGCACTCCATAACTCGAAGTGCCGGCTAGCTGCTGCTGCTAATTGGTCCGGCCGTCACGCGCACTCCTTTTATGAAGCTATGCCCCGGGAAGTCGACGAAGATAGCTTCCGGTAGAGTCACCGCCAGTGCAAAGCTGCTGCAGCCAAGTGGGTCACGTCGATGCCAGATGGGTGGAATGACCACTAATCGCAATCCTGCGGTGCAAAATGCGCTCGATATGTCGAAGTGCCGGCTAGCTGCCGCTGTTGCCAAATAGTCCGTACGTCACGCGCACTCCTTTTATGAAGCTATCCCCCTGGAAATCGACGAAGATAGCTTCCGGTAGAGTCAGCGCCAGTGCAAAGCTGTCGCAGCCAAGTGGGTCACGTGCCAGCCCGGTGGAATGACCACTACTCTCAATCCAGCGGTGCCAAATGCGCTCGATAAGTCGAAGTGCCGGCTAGCTGCCGCTGTTTCCACGTGGTCGGTCCTTCACGCGCACTCCTTTTATGAAGCTATTCCCCGGGAAGTCGACGAAGATAGCTTCCGGTAGAGTCAGCTCCAGTGCAAAGCTGCTGCAGCCAAGTGGGTCACGTCGATGCCAGAAGGGTGGAATGACCACTAATCGCAATCCTGCGGTGCAAAATGCGCTCAATAAGTCGAAGTGCCGGCTTGCTGCCGCTGTTGCCAAATGGGCCGTCCGGCACGCGCACTCCTTTTATGAAGCTATCCCCCGTGAAGTCGATGAAGATAGCTTCCGGTAGAGTCAGCGCCAGTGCAAATCTGCTGCAGCCAAGTGGGTCACGTGGTGGCCAGCTGGGTGGAATGACCACTACTCGCAATCCTGCGGTGCAAATTGCAATTGATAACTCGCTCGAAGTGCCGGCTAGCTGCCGCTGCTGCTAATTGGTCCGTCCGTCGCGCGCACTCCTTTAATGAAGCTATCTCCCGGGAAGTCGACGAAGATAGCTTCCGGTAGAGTCAGCGCAAGTGCAAAGCTGCCGCAGCCAAGTGGATCACGTGAATGCCAGCTGGGTGGAATGATCACTACTCGCAATCGGGCGGTGCAAAATGCGCTCGATAAGTAGAAGTGCCGGCTAGCTGCCGCTGCTGCTAATTGGTCCGTCCGTCATGCGCACTCCATTTATGAAGCTATCCCCCGGGAAGTCGACGAAGATAGCTTCCGGTAGAGTCAGTGCAAAGATACCGCAGCCAAGTTGGTCACGTGGATGCCAGCTGGGTGGAATGACCACTACTCGAAATCCAGCGCTGCAAAATGCGCTCGATAAGTCGAAGTGCCGGCTAGCTGTCGCTGTTGCCAAATGGTCTGTACGTCACGCGCACTCATTTTATGAAGCTATCCTCCTGGAAGTCGATGAAGATAGCTTCCGGTAGAGTCAGTGTCAGTGCAAAGCTGCCGCAGCGAAGTGGGTCACATGGATTACAGCCCGGTGGAATGACCACCACTCGCAATCCTGCGGTGCAAAATGCACTCCATAACTCGAAGTGCCGGCTAGCTGCTGCTGCTAATTGGTCCGTCCGTCACGCGCACTCCTTTTATGAAGCTATCCCCCGGGAAGTCGACGAAGATAGCTTCCGGTAGAGTCAGCGCCAGTGCAAAGCTGCTGCAGCCAAGTGGGTCACGTGGATGCCAGCTGGGTGGAATGACCACTAATCGCAATCCTGCGGTGCAAAATGCGCTCGTTAAGTCGAAGTGCCGGCTAGCTGCTGCTGCTAATTGGTCCGTCCGTCACGCGCACTCCTTTTATGAAGCTATCCCCCGGGAAGTCGACGAAGATAGCTTCCGGTAGAGTCAGCGCCAGTGCAAAGCTGCTGCAGCCAAGTGGGTCATGTCGATGCCAGATGGGTGGTGGAATGACCACTAATCGCAATCCTACGGTGCAAAATGCGCTCGATAAGTTGAAGTGCCGGCTAGCTGCCGCTGCTGCTAATTGGTCCGTCCGTCACGCGCACTCCTTTTATTAGCTATCCCCCGGGAAGTCGACGAAAATAGCTTCCGGTAGAGTCAGCGCCAGTGCAAAGCTGCCGCAGCCAAATGGGTCACGTGGATGCCAGCCGGGTCGAGTGACTACTACTCGCAATCCTGCGGTGGAAAATGCGCTCGATAAGTCGAAGTGCCGGCAAGCTGCCGCTGCTGCTAATTGGTCCGTCCGACACGCGCACTCCTTTATGAAGCTATCCCCCGGGAAGTCGACGAAGATAGCTTCTGGTAGAGTCAGGGCCAGTGCAAAAGTGCCGCAGCCAATTGGGTCACGTGGATGCAAGCTGGGTGGAATGACCACTACTCGCAATCCTGCGGTGCAAAATGCGCTCGATAAGTCGAAGTGCCGGCTAGCTGCTGCTGCTGCTAATTGGTCCGGCCGTTACGCGCACTCCTTTTATGAAGCTATGCCCCGGGAAGTCGACGAAGATAGCTTCCGGTAGAGTCAGCGCCAGTGCAAAGCTGCTGCGGCCAAGTGGGTCACGTGGATGCCAGCTGGGTGGAATGACCACTAATCGCAATCCTGCGGTGCAAAATGCGCTCGATAAGTCGAAGTGCCGGCTAGCTGCCGCTGTTGCCAAATAGTCCGTACGTCACGCGCACTCCTTTTATGAAGCTATTCCCCGGGAAGTCGACGAAGATAGCTTCCGGTAGAGTCAGCGCCAGTGCAAAGCTGCTGCAGCCAAGTGGGTCACGTCGATGCCAGAAGGGTGGAATGACCACTAATCGCAATCCTGCGGTGCAAAATGCGCTCAATAAGTCGAAGTGCCGGCTAGCTGCCGCTGTTGCCAAATGGGCCGTCCGGCACGCGCACTCCTGTTATGAAGCTATCCCCCGTGAAGTCGACGAAGATAGCTTCCGGTAGAGTCAGCGCCAGTGCAAAGCTGCCGCAGCCAAGTGGATCACGTGAATGCCAGCTGGGTGGAATGATCACTGCTCGCAATCGGGCGGTGCAAAATGCGCTCGATAAGTAGAAGTGCCGGCTAGCTGCCGCTGCTGCTAATTGGTCCGTCCGTCACGCGCACTCCATTTATGAAGCTATCCCCCGGGAAGTCGACGAAGATAGCTTCCGGTAGAGTCAGTGCAAAGATGCCGCAGCCAAGTGGGTCACGTGGATGCCAGCTGGGTGGAATGACCACTACTCGAAATCCAGCGCTGCAAAATGCGCTCGATAAGTCGAAGTGCCGGCTAGCTGCCGCTGTTGCCAAATGGTCTGTACGTCACGCGCACTCCTTTTATGAAGCTATCCTCCTGGAAGTCGATGAAGATAGCTTCCGGTAGAGTCAGTGTCAGTGCAAAGCTGCCGCAGCGAAGTGGGTCACATGGATTACAGCCAGGTGGAATGACCACCACTCGCAATCCTGCGGTGCAAAATGCACTCGATAAATCGAAGTGCCGGCTAGCTGCTGCTGCTAATTGGTCCGGCCGTCACGCGCACTCCTTTTATGAAGCTATGCCCCGGGAAGTCGACGAAGATAGCTTCCGGTAGAGTCACCGCCAGTGCAAAGCTGCTGCAGCCAAGTGGGTCACGTCGATGCCAGATGGGTGGAATGACCACTAATCGCAATCCTGCGGTGCAAAATGCGCTCGATATGTCGAAGTGCCGGCTAGCTGCCGCTGTTGCCAAATAGTCCGTACGTCACACGCACTCCTTTTATGAAGCTATCCCCCTGGAAATCGACGAAGATAGCTTCCGGTAGAGTCAGCGCCAGTGCAAAGCTGTCGCAGCCAAGTGGGTCACGTGCCAGCCCGGTGGAATGACCACTACTCTCAATCCAGCGGTGCCAAATGCGCTCGATAAGTCGAAGTGCCGGCTAGCTGCCGCTGTTTCCACGTGGTCCGTCCTTCACGCGCACTCCTTTTATGAAGCTATTCCCCGGGAAGTCGACGAAGATAGCTTCCGGTAGAGTCAGCGCCAGTGCAAAGCTGCTGCAGCCAAGTGGGTCACGTCGATGCCAGAAGGGTGGATTGACCACTAATCGCAATCCTGCGGTGCAAAATTCGCTCAATAAGTCGAAGTGCCGGCTAGCTGCCGCTGTTGCCAAATGGGCCGTCCGGCACGCGCACTCCTTTTATGAAGCTATCCCCCGTGAAGTCGATGAAGATAGCTTCCGGTAGAGTCAGCGCCAGTGCAAATCTGGTGCAGCCAAGTGGGTCACGTGGTGGCCAGCTGGGTGGAATGACCACAACTCGCAATCCTGCGGTGCAAATTGCAATCGATAACTCGCTCGAAGTGCCGGCTAGCTGCCGCTGCTGCTAATTGGTCCGTCCGTCGCGCGCACTCCTTTTATGAAGCTATCTCCCGGGAAGTCGACGAAGATAGCTTCCGGTAGAGTCAGCGCCAGTGCAAAGCTGCCGCAGCCAAGTGGATCACGTGAATGCCAGCTGGGTGGAATGATCACTACTCGCAATCGGGCGGTGCAAAATGCGCTCGATAAGTAGAAGTGCCGGCTAGCTGCCGCTGCTGCTAATTGGTCCGTCCGTCACGCGCACTCCATTTATGAAGCTATCCCCCGGGAAGTCGACGAAGATAGCTTCCGGTAGAGTCAGTGCAAAGATACCGCAGCCAAGTGGGTCACGTGGATGCCAGCTGGGTGGAATGACCACTACTCGAAATCCAGCGCTGCAAAATGCGCTCGATAAGTCGAAGTGCCGGCTAGCTGCCGCTGTTGCCAAATGGTCTGTACGTCACGCGCACTCATTTTATGAAGCTATCCTCCTGGAAGTCGATGAAGATAGCTTCCGGTAGAGTCAGTGTCAGTGCAAAGCTGCCGCAGCGAAGTGGGTCACATGGATTACAGCCCGGTGGAACGACCACCACTCGCAATCCTGCGGTGCAAAATGCACTCCATAACTCGAAGTGCCGGCTAGCTGCTGCTGCTAATTGGTCCGTCCGTCACGCGCACTCCTTTTACGAAGCTATCCCCCGGGAAGTCGACGAAGATAGCTTCCGGTAGAGTCAGCGCCAGTGCAAAGCTGCTGCAGCCAAGTGGGTCACGTGGATGCCAGCTGGGTGGAATGACCACTAATCGCAATCCTGCGGTGCAAAATGCGCTCGATAAGTCGAAGTGCCGGCTAGCGGCCGCTGTTGCCAAATAGTCCGTACGTCACGCGCACTCCTTTTATGAAGCTATTCCCCGGGAAGTCGACGAAGATAGCTTCCGGTAGAGTCAGCGCCAGTGCAAAGCTGCTGCAGCCAAGTGGGTCACGTCGATGCCAGAATGGTGGAATGACCACTAATCGCAATCCTGCGGTGCAAAATGCGCTCAATAAGTCGAAGTGCCGGCTAGCTGCCGCTGTTGCCAAATGGGCAGTCCGGCACGCGCACTCCTGTTATGAAGCTATCCCCCGTGAAGTCGACGAAGATAGCTTCCGGTAGAGTCAGCGCCAGTGCAAATCTGCTGCAGCCAAGTGGGTCACGTGGTGGCCAGATGGGTGGAATGACCACTACTCGCAATCCTGCGGTGCAAATTGCAATCGATAACTCGCTCGAAGTGCCGGCTAGCTGCCGATGCTGCTAATTGGTCCGTCCGTCGCGCGCACTCCTTTTATGAAGCTATCTCCCGGGATGTCGACGAAGATAGCTTCCGGTAGAGTCAGCGCCAGTGCAAAGCTGCCGCAGCCAAGTGGATCACGTGAATGCCAGCTGGGTGGAATGATCACTACTCGCAATCGGGCGGTGCAAAATGCGCTCGATAAGTAGAAGTGCCGGCTAGCTGCCGCTGCTGCTAATTGGTCCGTCCGTCACGCGCACTCCATTTATGAAGCTATCCCCCGGGAAGTCGACGAAGATAGCTTCCGGTAGAGTCAGTGCAAAGATGCCGCAGCCAAGTGGGTCACGTGGATGCCAGCTGGGTGGAATGATCACTACTCGCAATCGGGCGGTGCAAAATGCGCTCGATAAGTCGAAGTGCCGGCTAGCTGCCGCTGTTGCCAAATGGTCTGTACGACACGCGCACTCCTTTTATGAAGCTATCCTCCTGGAAGTCGATGAAGATAGCTTCCGGTAGAGTCAGTGTCAGTGCAAAGCTGCCGCAGCGAAGTGGGTCACATGGATTACAGCCAGGTGGAATGACCACCACTCGCAATCCTGCGGTGCAAAATGCACTCGATAAATTGAAGTGCCGGCTAGCTGCCGCTGCTGCTAATTGGTCCGTCCATCACGAGCACTAATTTTATGAAGCTATCCCCCGGGAAGTCGACAAAGATAGCTTCCGGTAGAGTCAGCGCCAGAGCAAAGTGCCGCAGCCAAATGGGTCACGTGGATGCCAGCTGGGTGGAACGACCACTACTAGCAATCCAGCGGTGCAAAATGCACTCCATAACTCGAAGTGCCGGCTAGCTGCTGCTGCTAATTGGTCCGGCCGTCACGCGCACTCCTTTTATGAAGCTATGCCCCGGGAAGTCGACGAAGATAGCTTCCGGTAGAGTCACCGCCAGTGCAAAGCTGCTGCAGCCAAGTGGGTCACGTCGATGCCAGATGGGTGGAATGACCACTAATCGCAATCCTGCGGTGCAAAATGCGCTCGATATGTCGAAGTGCCGGCTAGCTGCCGCTGTTGCCAAATAGTCCGTACGTCACGCGCACTCCTTTTATGAAGCTATCCCCCTGGAAATCGACGAAGATAGCTTCCGGTAGAGTCAGCGCCAGTGCAAAGCTGTCGCAGCCAAGTGGGTCACGTGCCAGCCCGGTGGAATGACCACTACTCTCAATCCAGCGGTGCCAAATGCGCTCGATAAGTCGAAGTGCCGGCTAGCTGCCGCTGTTTCCACGTGGTCCGTCCTTCACGAGCACTCCTTTTATGAAGCTATTCCCCGGGAAGTCAACGAAGATAGCTTCCGGTAGAGTCAGCGCCAGTGCAAAGCTGCTGCAGCCAAGTTGGTCACGTCGATGCCAGAAGGGTGGAATGACCACTAATCGCAATCCTGCGGTGCAAAATGCGCTCAATAAGTCGAAGTGCCGGCTAGCTGCCGCTGTTGCCAAATGGGCCGTCCGGCACGCGCACTCCTTTTATGAAGCTATCCCCCGTGAAGTCGATGAAGATAGCTTCCGGTAGAGTCAGCGCCAGTGCAAATCTGCTGCAGCCAAGTGGGTCACGTGGTGGCCAGCTGGGTGGAATGACCACTGCTCGCAATCCTGCGGTGCAAATTGCAATCGATAACTCGCTCGAAGTGCCGGCTAGCTGCCGCTGCTGCTAATTGGTCCGTCCGTCGCGCGCACTCCTTTTATGAAGCTATCTCCCGGGAAGTCGACGAAGATAGCTTCCGGTAGAGTCAGCGCCAGTGCAAAGCTGCCGCAGCCAAGTGGATCACGTGAATGCCAGCTGGGTGGAATGATCACTACTCGCAATCGGGCGGTGCAAAATGCGCTCGATAAGTAGAAGTGCCGGCTAGCTGCCGCTGCTGCTAATTGGTCCGTCCGTCACGCGCACTCCATTTATGAAGCTATCCCCCGGGAAGTCGACGAAGATAGCTTCCGGTAGAGTCAGTGCAAAGATACCGCAGCCAAGTGGGTCACGTGGATGCCAGCTGGGTGGAATGACCACTACTCGAAATCCAGCGCTGCAAAATGCGCTCGATAAGTCGAAGTGCCGGCTAGCTGCCGCTGTTGCCAAATGGTCCGTACGTCACGCGCACTCCTTTTATGAAGCTATCCCCCTGGAAATCGACGAAGATAGCTTCCGGTAGAGTCAGCGCCAGTGCAAATCTGTCGCAGCCAATTGGGTCACATGGATTACAGCCCGGTGGAATGACCACTACTCGCAATCCTGCGTGCCAAATGCGCTCGATAAGTCGAAGTGCCGGCTAGCTGCCGCTGTTTCCACGTGGTCCGTCCTTCACGCGCACTCCTTTTATGAAGCTATTCCCCGGGAAGTCGACGAAGATAGCTTCCGGTAGAGTCAACGCCAGTGCAAAGCTGCTGCAGCCAAGTGGGTCACGTCGATGCCAGACGGGTGGAATGACCACTAATCGCAATCCTGCGGTGCAAAATGCGCTCAATAAGTCGAACTGCCGGCTAGCTGCCGCTGTTGCCAAATGGGCCGTCCGGCACGCGCACTCCTTTTATGAAGCTATCCCCCGTGAAGTCGACGAAGATAGCTTCCGGTAGAGTCAGCGCCAGTGCAAATCTGCTGCAGCCAAGTGGGTCACGTGGATGCCAGCTGGGTGGAATGAACACTACTCGCAATCCGGCGGTGCAAATAGAAATCGATAACTCGCTCGAAGTGCCGGCTAGCTGCCGCTGCTGCTAATTGATCCGTCCGTCGCGCGCACTCCTTTTATGAAGCTATCTCCCGGGAAGTCGACGAAGATAGCTTCCGGTAGAGTCAGCGCCAGTGCAAAGCTGCCGCAGCCAAGTGGATCACGTGAATGCCAGCTGGGTGGAATGATCACTACTCGCAATCGGGCGGTGCAAAATGCGCTCAATAAGTAGAAGTGCCGGCTAGCTGCCGCTGTTGCCAAATGGTCTGTACGTCACGCGCACTCTTTTATGAAGCTATCCTCCTGGAAGTCGATGAAGATAGCTTCCGGTAGAGTCAGTGTCAGTGCAAAGCTGCCGCAGCGAAGTGGGTCACATGGAT
This sequence comes from Amblyomma americanum, assembly GCA_030143305.2. Classification (NCBI taxonomy): domain Eukaryota; kingdom Metazoa; phylum Arthropoda; class Arachnida; order Ixodida; family Ixodidae; genus Amblyomma; species Amblyomma americanum. Next base: position 29,863 of record JARKHS020008072.1, read on the forward strand.
TACAACCCGGTGGAATGACCACCACTCGCAATCCTGCGGTGCAAAATGCACTCGATAACTCGAAGTGCCGGCTAGCTGCTGCTGCTAATTGGTCCGTCCGTCACGCGCACTCCTTTTATGAAGCTATCCCCCGGGAAGTCGACGAAGATAGCTTCCGGTAGAGTCAGCGCCAGTGCAAAGCTGCTGCAGCCAAGTGGGTCATGTCGATGCCAGATGGGTGGAATGACCACTAATCGCAATCCTGCGGTGCAAAATGCGCTCGATAAGTTGAAGTGCCGGCTAGCTGCCGCTGCTGCTAATTGGTCCGTCCGTCACGCGCACTCCTTTTATTAGCTATCCCCCGGGAAGTCGACGAAGATAGCTTCCGGTAGAGTCAGCGCCAGTGCAAAGCTGCCGCAGCCAAATGGGTCACGTGGATGCCAGCCGGGTCGAGTGACTACTACTCGCAATCCTGCGGTGGAAAATGCGCTCGATAAGTCGAAGTGCCGGCTAGCTGCCGCTGCTGCTAATTGGTCCGTCCGTCACGCGCACTCCTTTATGAAGCTATCCCCCGGAAAGTCGACGAAGATAGCTTCTGGTAGAGTCAGGGCCAGTGCAAAAGTGCCGCAGCCAATTGGGTCACGTGGATGCAAGCTGGGTGGAATGACCACTACTCGCAATCCTGCGGTGCAAAATGCACTCGATAAGTCGAAGTGCCGGCTAGCTGCTGCTGCTGCTAATTGGTCCGTGCGTCACGCGCACTCCTTTTATGAAGCTATCCCTCGGGAAGTCGACGAAGATAGCTTCCGGTAGAGTCAGCGCCAGTGCAAAGCTGCCGCAGCCAAGTGGCTCACGTGGATAACAGCTGGGTGGAATGCCCACTACTCGCAATCCTGCGGTGCAAAATGCGCTCGATAAGTTGAAGTGCCGGCTAGCTGCCGCTGTTTCCACGTGGTCCGTCCTTTACGCGCACTCCTTTTATGAAGCTATCCCCCGGGAAGTCGACGAAGATAGCTTCCTGTATAGTCAGCGCCAGTGCAAAGTGCCGCAGCCAAGTGGATCACGTGAATGCCAGCTGGGTGGAATGATCACTACTCGCAATCCTGCGGTGCAAAATGCGCTCGATAAGTAGAAGTGCCGGCTAGCTGCCGCTGCTGCTAATTGGTCCGTCCGTCACGCGCACTCCATTTATGAAGCTATCCCCCGGGAAGTCGACGAAGATAGCTTCCGGTAGAGTCAATGCCAGTGCAAAGCTGCCGCAGCCAAGTGGCTCACGTGGATGCCAGCTGGGTGGAATGACCACTACTCGCAATCCTGCGGTGCAAAATGCGCTCGATAAGTCGAAGTGCCGGCTAGCTGCCGCTGTTTCCAAGTGGTCCGTCCGTCACGCGCACTCCTTTTATGAAGCTATCCCCCGGGAAGTCGACGAAGATAGCTTCCGGTAGAGTCAGCGCCAGTGCAAAGCTGCCGCAGCCAAGTGGATCACGTGGATGCCAGCTGTGTGGAATGACCACTACTCGCAATCCTGCGGTGCAAAATGCGCTCGATAAGTAGAAGTGCCGGCTAGCTGCCGCTGCTGCTAATTGGTCCGTCCATCACGAGCACTAATTTTATGAAGCTATCCCCCGGGAAGTCGACAAAGATAGCTTCCGGTAGAGTCAGCGCCAGAGCAAAGTGCCGCAGCCAAATGGGTCACGTGGATGCCAGCTGGGTGGAACGACCACTACTAGCAATCCAGCGGTGCAAAATGCACTCCATAACTCGAAGTGCCGGCTAGCTGCTGCTGCTAATTGGTCCGGCCGTCACGCGCACTCCTTTTATGAAGCTATGCCCCGGGAAGTCGACGAAGATAGCTTCCGGTAGAGTCACCGCCAGTGCAAAGCTGCTGCAGCCAAGTGGGTCACGTCGATGCCAGATGGGTGGAATGACCACTAATCGCAATCCTGCGGTGCAAAATGCGCTCGATATGTCGAAGTGCCGGCTAGCTGCCGCTGTTGCCAAATAGTCCGTACGTCACGCGCACTCCTTTTATGAAGCTATCCCCCTGGAAATCGACGAAGATAGCTTCCGGTAGAGTCAGCGCCAGTGCAAAGCTGTCGCAGCCAAGTGGGTCACGTGCCAGCCCGGTGGAATGACCACTACTCTCAATCCAGCGGTGCCAAATGCGCTCGATAAGTCGAAGTGCCGGCTAGCTGCCGCTGTTTCCACGTGGTCCGTCCTTCACGCGCACTCCTTTTATGAAGCTATTCCCCGGGAAGTCGACGAAGATAGCTTCCGGTAGAGTCAGCGCCAGTGCAAAGCTGCTGCAGCCAAGTGGTCACGTCGATGCCAGAAGGGTGGAATGACCACTAATCGCAATCCTGCGGTGCAAAATGCGCTCAATAAGTCGAAGTGCCGGCTAGCTGCCGCTGTTGCCAAATGGGCCGTCCGGCACGCGCACTCCTTTTATGAAGCTATCCCCCGTGAAGTCGATGAAGATAGCTTCCGGTAGAGTCAGCGCCAGTGCAAATCTGCTGCAGCCAAGTGGGTCACGTGGTGGCCAGCTGGGTGGAATGACCACTACTCGCAATCCTGCGGTGCAAATTGCAATCGATAACTCGCTCGAAGTGCCGGCTAGCTGCCGCTGCTGCTAATTGGTCCGTCCGTCGCGCGCACTCCTTTTATGAAGCTATCTCCCGGGAAGTCGACGAAGATAGCTTCCGGTAGAGTCAGCGCCAGTGCAAAGCTGCCGCAGCCAAGTGGATCACGTGAATGCCAGCTGGGTGGAATGATCACTACTCGCAATCGGGCGGTGCAAAATGCGCTCGATAAGTAGAAGTGCCGGCTAGCTGCCGCTGCTGCTAATTGGTCCGTCCGTCACGCGCACTCCATTTATGAAGCTATCCCCCGGGAAGTCGACGAAGATAGCTTCCGGTAGAGTCAGTGCAAAGATACCGCAGCCAAGTGGGTCACGTGGATGCCAGCTGGGTGGAATGACCACTACTCGAAATCCAGCGCTGCAAAATGCGCTCGATAAGTCGAAGTGCCGGCTAGCTGCCGCTGTTGCCAAATGGTCTGTACGTCACGCGCACTCATTTTATGAAGCTATCCTCCTGGAAGTCGATGAAGATAGCTTCCGGTAGAGTCAGTGTCAGTGCAAAGCTGCCGCAGCGAAGTGGGTCACATGGATTACAGCCCGGTGGAACGACCACCACTCGCAATCCTGCGGTGCAAAATGCACTCCATAACTCGAAGTGCCGGCTAGCTGCTGCTGCTAATTGGTCCGTCCGTCACGCGCACTCCTTTTATGAAGCTATCCCCCGGGAAGTCGACGAAGATAGCTTCCGGTAGAGTCAGCGCCAGTGCAAAGCTGCTGCAGCCAAGTGGGTCACTGTCGATGCCAGATGGGTGGAATGACCACTAATCGCAATCCTGCGGTGCAAAATGCGCTCGATAAGTCGAAGTGCCGGCTAGCTGCCGCTGCTGCTAATTGGTCCGTCCGTCACGCGCACTCCTTTTATGAAGCTATCCCCCGGGAAGTCGACGAAGATAGCTTCCGGTAGAGTCAGCGCCAGTGCAAAGCTGCCGCAGCCAAGTGGGTCACGTGGATGCCAGCTGGGTGGAATGACCACTACTCGCAATCCTGCGGTGCAAAATGCGCTCGATAAGTCGAAGTGCCGGCTAGCTGCCGCTGCTGCCAATTGGTCCGTCCGTCACGCGCACTCCTTTATGAAGCTATCCCCCGGGAAGTCGACGAAGATAGCTTCCGGTAGAGTCAGCGCCAGTGCAAAGCTGCCGCAGCCAATTGGGTCACGTGGATGCCAGCTGGGTGGAATGACCACTACTCGCAATCCTGCGGTGCAAAATGCGCTCGATAAGTCGAAGTGCCGGCTAGCTGCCGCTGCTGCTAATTGGTCCGTCCGTCACGCGCACTCCTTTTATGAAGCTATCCCCCGGGAAGTCGACGAAGATAGCTTCTGGTAGAGTCAGCGCCAGTGCAAAGCTGCCGCAGCCAAGTGGGTCACGTGGATGCCAGCTGGGTGGAATGACCACTACTCGCAATCCTGCGGTGCAAAATGCGCTCGATAAGTCGAAGTGCCGGCTAGCTGCCGCTGTTGCCAAATAGTCCGTACGTCACGCGCACTCCTTTTATGAAGCTATCCCCCTGGAAATCGACGAAGATAGCTTCCGGTAGAGTCAGCGCCAGTGCAAAGCTGTCGCAGCCAAGTGGGTCACGTGCCAGCCCGGTGGAATGACCACTACTCGCAATCCTGCGGTGCCAAATGCGCTCGATAAGTCGAAGTGCCGGCTAGCTGCCGCTGTTTCCACGTGGTCCGTCCTTCACGCGCACTCCTTTTATGAAGCTATTCCCCGGGAAGTCGACGAAGATAGCTTCCGGTAGAGTCAGCGCCAGTGCAAAGCTGCTGCAGCCAAGTGGGTCACGTCGATGCCAGACGGGTGGAATGACCACTAATCGCAATCCTGCGGTGCAAAATGCGCTCAATAAGTCGAAGTGCCGGCTAGCTGCCGCTGTTGCCAAATGGGCCGTCCGGCACGCGCACTCCTTTTATGAAGCTATCCCCCGTGAAGTCGACGAAGATAGCTTCCGGTAGAGTCAGCGCCAGTGCAAATCTGCTGCAGCCAAGTGGGTCACGTGGATGCCAGCTGGGTGGAATGACCACTACTCGCAATCCTGCGGTGCAAATTGCAATCGATAACTCGCTCGAAGTGCCGGCTAGCTGCCGCTGCTGCTAATTGGTCCGTCCGTCGCGCGCACTCCTTTTATGAAGCTATCTCCCGGGAAGTCGACGAAGATAGCTTCCGGTAGAGTCAGCGCCAGTGCAAAGCTGCCGCAGCCAAGTGGATCACGTGAATGCCAGCTGGGTGGAATGATCACTACTCGCAATCGGGCGGTGCAAAATGCGCTCGATAAGTAGAAGTGCCGGCTAGCTGCCGCTGCTGCTAATTGGTCCGTCCGTCACGCGCACTCCTTTTATGAAGCTATCCCCCGGGAAGTCGACGAAGATAGCTTCCGGTAGAGTCAGCGCCAGTGCAAAGTGCCGCAGCCAAGTGGGTCACGTGGATGCCAGCTGGGTGGAATGACCACTACTCGCAATCCTGCGGTGCAAAATGCGCTCGATAAGTCGAAGTGCCGGCTAGCTGCCGCTGCTGCTAATTGGTCCGTCCGTCACGCGCACTCCTTTTATTAAGCTATCCCCCGGGAAGTCGACGAAGATAGCTTCCGGTAGAGTCAGCGCCAGTGCAAAGCTGCCGCAGCCAAGTGGGTCACGTGGATGCCAGCCGGGTGGAATGACCACTACTCGCAATCCTGCGGTGCAAAATGCACTCGATAAGTCGAAGTGCCGGCTAGCTGCCGCTGCTGCTAATTGGTCCGTCCGTCACGCGCACTCCTTTTATGAAGCTATCCCCCGGGAAGTCGACGAAGATAGCTTCCGGTAGAGTCAGCGCCAGTGCAAAGTGCCGCAGCCAAGTGGGTCACGTGGATGCCAGCTGGGTGGAATGACCACTACTCGCAATCCTGCGGTGCAAAATGCGCTCGATAAGTCGAAGTGCCGGCTAGCTGCCGCTGCTGCTAATTGGTCCGTCCGTCACGCGCACTCCTTTTATGAAGCTATCCCCCGGGAAGTCGACGAAGATAGCTTCCGGTAGAGTCAGCGCCAGTGCAAAGCTGCCGCAGCCAAGTGGGTCACGTGGATGCCAGCTGGGTGGAATGACCACTACTCGCAATCCTGCGGTGCAAAATGCGCTCGATAAGTCGAAGTGCCGGCTAGCTGCCGCTGCTCCAATTGGTCCGTCCGTCACGCGCACTCCTTTATGAAGCTATCCCCCGGGAAGTCGACGAAGATAGCTTCCGGTAGAGTCAGCGCCAGTGCAAAGCTGCCGCAGCCAAGTGGGTCACGTGGATGCCAGCTGGGTGGAATGGCCACTACTCGCAATCCTGCGGTGCAAAATGCGCTCGATAAGTCGAAGTGCCGGCTAGCTGCCGCTGTTGCCAATTGGTCCGTCCGTCACGCGCACTCCTTTTATGAAGCTATCCCCCGGGAAGTCGACGAAGATAGCTTCCGGTAGAGTCAGCGCCAGTGCAAAGCTGCCGCAGCCAAGTGGGTCACGTGGATGCCAGCTGGGTGGAATGACCACTACTCGCAATCCTGCGGTGCAAAATGCGCTCGATAAGTCGAAGTGCCGGCTAGCTGCCGCTGCTGCTAATTGGTCCGTCCGTCACGCGCACTCCATTTTATGAAGCTATCCCCCGGGAAGTCGACGAAGATAGCTTCCGGTAGAGTCAGCGCCAGTGCAAAGCTGCCGCAGCCAATGTGGTTCACGTGGATGCCAGCTGGGTGGAATGACCACTACTCGCAATCCTGCGGTGCAAAATGCGCTCGATAAGTCGAAGTGCCGGCTAGCTGCCGCTGCTGCTAATTGGTCCGTCCGTCACGCGCACTCCTTTTATGAAGCTATCCCCCGGGAAGTCGACGGAGATAGGTTCCGGTACAGTCAGCGCCAGTGCAAAGCTGCTTCAGCCAAGTGGGTCATGTCGATGCCAGATGGGTGGAATGACCACTAATCGCAATCCTGCGGTGCAAAATGCGCTCGATAAGTCGAAGTGCCGGCTAGCTGCCGCTGTTGCCAAATAGTCCGTACGTCACGCGCACTCCTTTTATGAAGCTATCCCCCTGGAAATCGACGAAGATAGCTTCCGGTAGAGTCAGCGCCAGTGCAAATCTGTCGCAGCCAATTGGGTCACGTGCCAGCCCGGTGGAATGACCACTACTCGCAATCCTGCGTGCCAAATGCGCTCGATAAGTCGAAGTGCCGGCTAGCTGCCGCTGTTTCCACGTGGTCCGTCCTTCACGCGCACTCCTTTTATGAAGCTATTCCCCGGGAAGTCGACGAAGATAGCTTCCGGTAGAGTCAACGCCAGTGCAAAGCTGCTGCAGCCAAGTGGGTCACGTCGATGCCAGACGGGTGGAATGACCACTAATCGCAATCCTGCGGTGCAAAATGCGCTCAATAAGTCGAACTGCCGGCTAGCTGCCGCTGTTGCCAAATGGGCCGTCCGGCACGCGCACTCCTTTTATGAAGCTATCCCCCGTGAAGTCGACGAAGATAGCTTCCGGTAGAGTCAGCGCCAGTGCAAATCTGCTGCAGCCAAGTGGGTCACGTGGATGCCAGCTGGGTGGAATGAACACTACTCGCAATCCGGCGGTGCAAATAGCAATCGATAACTCGCTCGAAGTGCCGGCTAGCTGCCGCTGCTGCTAATTGATCCGTCCGTCGCGCGCACTCCTTTTATGAAGCTATCTCCCGGGAAGTCGACGAAGATAGCTTCCGGTAGAGTCAGCGCCAGTGCAAAGCTGCCGCAGCCAAGTGGATCACGTGAATGCCAGCTGGGTGGAATGATCACTACTCGCAATCGGGCGGTGCAAAATGCGCTCAATAAGTAGAAGTGCCGGCTAGCTGCCGCTGTTGCCAAATGGTCTGTACGTCACGCGCACTCTTTTTATGAAGCTATCCTCCTGGAAGTCGATGAAGATAGCTTCCGGTAGAGTCAGTGTCAGTGCAAAGCTGCCGCAGCGAAGTGGGTCACATGGATTACAACCCGGTGGAATGACCACCACTCGCAATCCTGCGGTGCAAAATGCACTCGATAAATCGAAGTGCCGGCTAGCTGCCGCTGCTGCTAATTGGTCCGTTCATCACGAACACTAATTTTATGAAGCTATCCCCCGGGAAGTCGACAAAGATAGCTTCCGGTAGAGTCAGCGCCAGTGCAAAGTGCCGCAGCCAAGTGGGTGACGTGGATGCCAGATGGGTGGAACGATCACTACTCGCAATCCAGCGGTGCAAAATGCACTCGATAACTCGAAGTGCCGGCTAGCTGCTGCTGCTAATTGGTCCGTCCGTCACGCGCACTCCTTTTATGAAGCTATCCCCCGGGAAGTCGACGAAGATAGCTTCCGGTAGAGTCAGCGCCAGTGCAAAGCTGCTGCAGCCAAGTGGGTCATGTCGATGCCAGAAGGGTGGAATGACCACTAATCGCAATCCTGCGGTGCAAAATGCGCTCGATAAGTTGAAGTGCCGGCTAGCTGCCGCTGCTGCTAATTGGTCCGTCCGTCACGCGCACTCCTTTTATTAGCTATCCCCCGGGAAGTCGACGAAGATAGCTTCCGGTAGAGTCAGCGCCAGTGCAAAGCTGCCGCAGCCAAATGGGTCACGTGGATGCCAGCCGGGTCGAGTGACTACTACTCGCAATCCTGCGGTGGAAAATGCGCTCGATAAGTCGAAGTGCCGGCTAGCTGCCGCTGCTGCTAATTGGTCCGTCCGTCACGTGCACTCCTTTATGAAGCTATCCCCCGGAAAGTCGACGAAGATAGCTTCTGGTAGAGTCAGGGCCAGTGCAAAAGTGCCGCAGCCAATTGGGTCACGTGGATGCAAGCTGGGTGGAATGACCACTACTCGCAATCCTGCGGTGCAAAATGCACTCGATAAGTCGAAGTGCCGGCTAGCTGCTGCTGCTGCTAATTGGTCCGTGCGTCACGCGCACTCCTTTTATGAAGCTATCCCTCGGGAAGTCGACGAAGATAGCTTCCGGTAGAGTCAGCGCCAGTGCAAAGCTGCCGCAGCCAAGTGGCTCACGTGGATAACAGCTGGGTGGAATGCCCACTACTCGCAATCCTGCGGTGCAAAATGCGCTCGATAAGTTGAAGTGCCGGCTAGCTGCCGCTGTTTCCACGTGGTCCGTCCTTTACGCGCACTCCTTTTATGAAGCTATCCCCCGGGAAGTCGACGAAGATAGCTTCCTGTATAGTCAGCGCCAGTGCAAAGTGCCGCAGCCAAGTGGATCACGTGAATGCCAGCTGTGTGGTATGATCACTACTCGCAATCCTGCGGCGCAAAATGCGCTCAATAAGTAGAAGTGCCGGCTAGCTCCCGCTGCTACTAATTGGTCCGTCCGTCACGCGCACTCCATTTTGAAGCTATCCCCCGGGAAGTCGACGAAGATAGCTTCCGGTAGAGTCAATGCCAGTGCAAAGCTGCCGCAGCCAAGTGGTTCACGTGGATGCCAGCTGGGTGGAATGACCGCTACTCGCAATCCTGCGGTGGAAAATGCGCTCGATAAGTCGAAGTGCCGGCTAGCTGCCGCTGCTGCTAATTGGTCCGTCCGACACGCGCACTCCTTTATGAAGCTATCCCCCGGGAAGTCGACGAAGATAGCTTCTGGTAGAGTCAGGGCCAGTGCAAAAGTGCCGCAGCCAATTGGGTCACGTGGATGCAAGCTGGGTGGAATGACCACTACTCGCAATCCTGCGGTGCAAAATGCGCTCGATAAGTCGTAGTGCCGGCTAGCCGCTGCTGCTGCTAATTGGTCCGTGCGTCACGCGCACTCTTTTTATGAAGCTATCCCTCGGGAAGTCGACGAAGATAGCTTCCAGAAGAGTCAGCGCCAGTGCAAAGCTGCTGCAGCCAAGTGGGTCACGTCGATGCCAGATGGGAGCAATGACCACTAATCGCAATTCTGCGGTGCAAAATGCGCTCGAAAAGTCGAAGTGCCGGCTAGCTGCCGCTGCTGCTAATTGGTCCGACCGTCACGCCCACTCCATTATGAAGCTATCCCCCGGGAAGTCGACGAAGATAGCTTCCGGTAGAGTCAGCGCCAGTGCAAAGCTGCCGCAGCCAAGTGGGTCACGTGGATGCCAGCTGGGTGGAATGGCCACTACTCGCAATCCTGCGGTGCAAAATGCGCTCGATAAATCGATGTGCCGGCTACCTGCCGCTGTTTCCACGTGGTCCGTCCTTCACGCGCACTCCTTTTATGAAGCTATCCCCCGGGAAGTCGACGAAGATAGCTTCCGGTAGAGTCAGCGCCAGTGCAAAGCTGCCGCAGCCAAGTGGATCACGTGAATGCCAGCTGTGTGGTATGATCACTACTCGCAATCCTGCGGTGCAAAATGCACTCGATAAGTAGAAGTGCCGGCTAGCTGCCGCTGCTGCTAATTGGTCCGTCCGTCACGCGCACTCCATTTTGAAGCTATCCCCCGGGAAGTCGACGAAGATAGCTTCCGGTAGAGTCAGCGCCAGTGCAAAGCTGCCGCAGCCAAGTGGTTCACGTGGATGCCAGCTGGGTGGAATGACCACTACTCGCAATCCTGCGCTGCAAAATGCACTCGATAACTCGAACTGCCGGCTAGCTGCCGCTCCTGTTAAATGGTCCGCCCGTCACGCGCACTCCTTTTATGAACCTATCCCCCGGGAAGTCGACGAAGATATCTTCCGGTAGAGTCAACAACAGTGCAAAAGTTCCGCAGCCAAGTGGGTCACGTGGATGCCACCTGGGTGGAATGACCACTACTCGCAATCCTGCGGTGCAAAAATGCGCTCGATAAGTCGAAGTGCCGGCTAGCTGCCGCTGCTGCTAATTGATCCGTCCGTCACGCACACTCCTTTTATTAAGCTATCCCCAGGGAAGTCGACTAAGATAGCTTCCGGTAGAGTCAGCGCCAGTGCAAAGCTGCCGCAGCCAAGTGGGTCACGTGGATGCCAGCTGGGTGGAATGACCACTATTCGCAATCCTGCGGTGCAAAATGCACTCGATAACTCGAAGTGCCGGCTAGCTATCGCTGCTAATTGGTCCGTCCGTCACGCGCACTCCTTTTATGAAGCTATCCCCCAGGAAGTCGACAAAGATAGCTTCCGGTAGAGTCAGCGCCAGTGCAAAGTGCCGCAGCCAAGTGGGTCACGTGGATGCCAGCTGGGTGGAACGACCACTACTCGCAATCCTGCGGTGCAAAATGCGCTCGATAAGTCGAACTGCCGGCTGGCTGCCGCTGTTGCCAAATGGTCTGTACGTCACGCACACTCCTTTTATGAAGCTATCCCCCTGGAAGTCGACGAAGATAGCTCCCGGTATAGTCAGTGTCAGTGCAAAGCTGCCGCAGCCAAGTAGGTCACATGGATTCCAGCCCGGTGGAATGACCACCACTCGCAATCCTGCGGTGCAAAATGCACTCGATAAATCAAAGTGCCGGCTAGCTGCCGCTGCTGCTAATTGGTCCGTCCGTCACGAGCACTAATTTTATGAAGCTATCCCCCGGGAAGTCGACAAAGATAGCTTCCGGTAGAGTCAGCGCCAGTGCAAAGTGCCGCAGCCAAGTGGGTCACGTGGATGCCAGATGGGTGGAACGACCACTACTCGCAATCCTGAGGTGCAAAATGCACTCGATAACTCGAAGTGCCGGGTAGCTGCCGCTGCTAATTGGTCCGTCCGACAAGCGCACTCCTTTATGAAGCTATCCCCCGGGAAGTCGACGAAGATAGCTTCCGGTAGAGTCAGCAACAGTGCATAAGTGCCGCAGCCAATTGGGTCACGTGGATGCCAGCTGGGTGGAATGGCCACTACTCTCAATCCTGCGGTGCAAAATGCGCTCGAAAAGTCGAAGTGCCGGCTAGCTGCCGCTGCTGCTAACTGGTCCGTCCGACACGCGCACTCCCTTTATGAAGCTATCCCCCGGGAAGTCGACGAAGATAGCTTCTGGTAGAGTCAGCGCCCGTGCAAAAGTGCCGCAGCCAAGTGGGTCACGTGGATGCCAGATGGGTGGAATGACCACTAATCGCAATCCTGCGGTGCAAAATGCGCTCGATATGTCGAAATACCGGCTAGCTGCCGCTGTTGCCAAATAGTCCGTACGTCACGCGCACTCCTTTTATTAAGCTATCCCCCTGGAAATCGACGAAGATAGCTTCCGGTAGAGTCAGCGCCAGTGCCAAGCTGTCGCAGCCAAGTGGGCACGTGCCAGCCCGGTGGAATGACCACTACTCTCAATCCTGCGGTGCCAAATGCGCTCGATAAGTCGAAGTGCCGGCTAGCTGCCGCTGTTTCCACGTGGTCCGTCCTTCACGCGCACTACTTTTATGAAGCTATTCCCCGGGAAGTCGACGAAGATAGCTTCCTGTAGAGTCAGCGCCAGTGCAAAGCTGCTGCAGCCAAGTGGGTCACGTCGATGCCAGAAGGGTGGAATGACCACTAATCGCAAACCTGCGGAGCAAAATGCGCTCAATAAGTCGAAGTGCCGGCTAGCTGCCGCTGTTGCCAAATGGGCCGTCCGGCACGCGCACTCCTTTTATGATGCTATCCCCCGTGAAGTCGACGAAGATAGCTTCCGGTAGAGTCAGCGCCAGTGCAAATCTGCTGCAGCCAAGTGGGTCACGTGGTGGCCAGCTGGGTGGAATGACCACTACTCGCAATCCTGCGGTGCAAATTGCAATCGATAACTCGCTCGAAGTGCCGGCTAGCTGCCGCTGCTGCTAATTGGTCCGTCCGTCGCGCGCACTCCTTTTATGAAGCTATCTCCCGGGAAGTCGACGAAGGTAGCTTCCGGTAGAGTCAGCGCCAGTGCAAAGCTGCCGCAGCCGAGTGGATCACGTGAATGCCAGCTGGGTGGAATGATCACTACTCGCAATCGGGCGGTGCAAAATGCGCTCGATAAGTAGAAGTGCCGGCTAGCTGCCGCTGCTGCTAATTGGTCCGCCCGTCACGCGCACACCTTTTATGAACCTATCCCCAGGGAAGTCGACGAAGATAGCTTCCGGTAGAGTCAGCAACAGTGCAAAAGTGCCGCAGCCAAGTGGGTCACATGGATGCCAGCTGGGTGGAATGACCACTACTCGCAATCCTGCGGTGCAAAAATGCGCTCGATAAGTCGAAGTGCCGGCTAGCTGCCGCTGCTGCTAATTGATCCGTCCGTCACGCACACTCCATTTATTAAGCTATCCCCAGGGAAGTCGACAAAGGTAGCTTCCGGTAGAGTCAGCGCCAGTGCAAAGCTGCCGCAGCCAAGTGGGTCACGTGGATGCCAGCTGGGTGGAATGACCACTACTCGCAATCCTGCGGTGCATAATGCACTCGATAACTCGATGTGCCGGCTAGCTACCGCTGCTAATTGGTCCGTCCGTCACGCGCATTCCTTTTATGAAGCTATCCCCCAGGAAGTCGACAAAGATAGCTTCCGGTAGAGTCAGCGCCAGTGCAAAGTGCCGCAGCCAAGTGGGTCACGTGGATGCCAGATGGGTGGAACGACCACTACTCGCAATCCTGCGGTGCAAAATGCACTCGATAACTCGAAGTGCCGGCTAGCTGCCGCTGCTAATTGGTCCGTCCGTCACGAGCACTAATTTTATGAAGCTATCCCCCGGGAAGTCGACAAAGATAGCTTCCGGTAGAGTCAGCGCCAGTGCAAAGTGCCGCAGCCAAGTGGGTCACGTGGATGCCAGATGGGTGGAACGACCACTACTCGCAATCCTGCGGTGCAAAATGCACTCGATAACTCGAAGTGCCGGCTAGCTGCCGCTGCTAATTGGTCCGTCCGACAAGCGCACCCCTTTATGAAGCTATCCCCCGGGAAGTCGACGAAGATAGCTTCCGGTAGAGTCAGCAACAGTGCAAAAGTGCCGCAGCCAATTGGGTCACGTGGATGCCAGCTGGGTGGAATGGCCACTACTCTCAATCCTGCGGTGCAAAATGCGCTCGATAAGTCGAAGTGCCGGCTAGCTGCCGCTGCTGCTAATTGGTCCGTCCGACACGCGCACTCCCTTTATGAAGCTATCCCCCGGGAAGTCGACGAAGATAGCTTCTGGTAGAGTCAGCGCCAGTGCAAAAGTGCCGCAGCCAAGTGGGTCACGTGGATGCAAGCTGGATGGAATGACAACTACTCGCAATCCTGCGGTGCAAAATGCGCTCGATAAGTCGAAGTGCCGGCTAGCTGCTGCTGCTGGTAATTGGTCCGTGCGTCACGAGCACTAATTTTATGAAGCTCTCCCCCGGGAAGTCGACAAAGATAGCTTCCGGTAGAGTCAGCGCCAGTGCAAAGTGCCGCAGCCATGTGGGTCACGTGGATGCCAGCTGGGTGGAAGGACCACTACTCGCAATCCTGCGGTGCAAAATGCACTCGATAACTCGGTGCCGGCTAGCTGCCGCTGCTAATTGGTCCGTCCGTCACGCGCACTCCTTTTATGAAGCTATGCCCCGGGAAGTCGACGAAGATAGCTTCCGGTAGAGTCAGCGCCAGTGCAAAGCTGCTGCAGCCAAGTGGGTCACGTCGATGCCAGATGGGTGGAATGACCACTAATCGCAATCCTGCGGTGCAAAATGCGCTCGATAAGTCGAAGTGCCGGCTAGCTGCCGCTGTTGCCAAATAGTCCGTACGTCACGCGCACTCATTTTATGAAGCTATCCCCCTGGAAATCGACGAAGATAGCTTCCGGTAGAGTCAGCGCCTGTGCAAAGCTGTCGCAGCCAAGTTGGTCACGTGCCAGCCCGGTGGAATGAACACTACTCTCAATCCTGCGGTGCCAAATGCGCTCGATAAGTCGAAGTGCCGGCTAGCTGCCGCTGTTTCCACGTGGTCCGTCCTTCACGCGCACTCCTTTTATGAAGCTATTCCCCGGGAAGTCGACGAAGATAGCTTCCGGTAGAGTCAGCGCCAGTGCAAAGCTGCTGCAGCCAAGTGCGTCACGTCGATGCCAGAAGGGTGGAATGACCACTAATCGCAATCCTGCGGTGCAAAATACGCTCAATAAGTCGAAGTGCCGGCTAGCTGCCGCTGTTGCCAAATGGGCCGTCCGGCACGCGCACTCCTTTTATGAAGCTATCCCCCGTGAAGTCCACGAAGATAGCTTCCGGTAGAGTCAGCGCCAGTGAAAATCTGCTGCAGCCAAGTGGGTCACGTGGTGGCCAGCTGGGTGGAACGACCACTACTCGCAATCCTGCGGTGCAAAATGCGCTCGATAAGTCGAAGTGCCGGCTGGCTGCCGCTGTTGCCAAATGGTCTGTACGTCACGCACACTCCTTTTATGAAGCTATCCCCCTGGAAGTCGACGAAGATAGCTCCCGGTAGAGTCAGTGTCAGTGCAAAGCTGCCGCAGCCAAGTAGGTCACATGGATTCCAGCCCGGTGGATTGACCACCACTCGCAATCCTGCGGTGCAAAATGCACTCGATAAATCAAAGTGCCGGCTAGCTGCCGCTGCTGCTAATTGGTCCGTCCGTCACGAGCACTAATTTTATGAAGCTATCCCCCGGGAAGTCGACAAAGATAGCTTCCGGTAGAGTCAGCGCCAGTGCAAAGTGCCGCAGCCAAGTGGGTCACGTGGATGCCAGATGGGTGGAACGACCACTACTCGCAATCCTGCGGTGCAAAATGCACTCGATAACTCGAAGTGCCGGCTAGCTGCCGCTGCTAATTGGTCCGTCCGACAAGCGCACTCCTTTATGAAGCTATCCCCCGGGAATTCGACGAAGATAGCTTCCGGTAGAGTCAGCAACAGTGCAAAAGTGCCGCAGCCAATTGGGTCACGTGAATGCCAGCTGGGTGGAATGGCCACTACTCTCAATCCTGCGGTGCAAAATGCGCTCGATAAGTCGAAGTGCCGGCTAGCTGCCGCTGCTGCTAATTGGTCCGTCCGACACGCGCACTCCCTTTATGAAGCTATCCCCCGGGAAGTCGACGAAGATAGCTTCTGGTAGAGTCAGCGCCAGTGCAAAAGTGCCGCAGCCAAGTGGGTCACGTGGATGCAAGCTGGATGGAATGACAACTACTCGCAATCCTGCGGTGCAAAATGCGCTCGATAAGTCGAAGTGCCGGCTAGCTGCTGCTGCTGGTAATTGGTCCGTGCGTCACGAGCACTAATTTTATGAAGCTATCCCCCGGGAAGTCGACAAAGATAGCTTCCGGTAGAGTCAGCGCCAGTGCAAAGTGCCGCAGCCATGTGGGTCACGTGGATGCCAGCTGGGTGGAAGGACCACTACTCGCAATCCTGCGGTGCAAAATGCACTCGATAACTCGGTGCCGGCTAGCTGCCGCTGCTAATTGGTCCGTCCGTCACGCGCACTCCTTTTATGAAGCTATGCCCCGGGAAGTCGACGAAGATAGCTTCCGGTAGAGTCAGCGCCAGTGCAAAGCTGTCGCAGCCAAGTTGGTCACGTGCCAGCCCGGTGGAATGACCACTACTCTCAATCCTGCGGTGCCAAATGCGCTCGATAAGTCGAAGTGCCGGCTAGCTGCCGCTGTTTCCACGTGGTCCGTCCTTCACGCGCACTCCTTTTATGAAGCTATTCCCCGGGAAGTCGACGAAGATAGCTTCCGGTAGAGTCAGCGCCAGTGCAAAGCTGCTGCAGCCAAGTGGGTCACGTCGATGCCAGAAGGGTGGAATGACCACTAATCGCAATCCTGCGGTGCAAAATACGCTCAATAAGTCGAAGTGCCGGCCAGCTGCCGCTGTTGCCAAATGGGCCGTCCGGCACGCGCACTCCTTTTATGAAGCTATCCCCCGTGAAGTCGACGAAGATAGCTTCCGGTAGAGTCAGCGCCAGTGAAAATCTGCTGCAGCCAAGTGGGTCACGTGGTGGCCAGCTGGGTGGAATGACCACTACTCGCAATCCTGCGGTGCAAATTGCAATCGATAACTCGCTCGAAGTGCCGGCTAGCTGCCGCTGCTGCTAATTGGTCCGTCCGTCGCGCGCACTCCTTTTATGAAGCTATCTCCCGGGAAGTCGATGAAGATAGCTTCCGGTAGAATCAGTGTCAGTGCAAAGCTGCCGCAGCGAAGTGGGTCACATGGATTACAGCCCGGTGGAATGACCACCACTCGCAATCCTGCGGTGCAAAATGCACTCGATAAATCGAAGTGCCGGCTAGCTGCCGCTGCTGCTAATTGGTCCGTCCATCACAAGCACTAATTTTATGAAGCTATCCCCCGGGAAGTCGACAAAGATAGCGTCCGGTAGAGTCAGCGCCAGTGCAAAGTGCCGCAGCCAAATGGGTCACGTGGATGCCAGCTGGGTGGAACGACCACTACTCGCAATCCAGCGGTGCAAAATGCACTCCATAACTCGAAGTGCCGGCTAGCTGCTGCTGCTAATTGGTCCGGCCGTCACGCGCACTCCTTTTATGAAGCTATGCCCCGGGAAGTCGACGAAGATAGCTTCCGGTAGAGTCACCGCCAGTGCAAAGCTGCTGCAGCCAAGTGGGTCACGTCGATGCCAGATGGGTGGAATGACCACTAATCGCAATCCTGCGGTGCAAAATGCGCTCGATATGTCGAAGTGCCGGCTAGCTGCCGCTGTTGCCAAATAGTCCGTACGTCACGCGCACTCCTTTTATTAAGCTATCCCCCTGGAAATCGACGAAGATAGCTTCCGGTAGAGTCAGCGCCAGTGCAAAGCTGTCGCAGCCAAGTGGGCACGTGCCAGCCCGGTGGAATGACCACTACTCTCAATCCTGCGGTGCCAAATGCGCTCGATAAGTCGAAGTGCCGGCTAGCTGCCGCTGTTTCCACGTGGTCCGTCCTTCACGCGCACTTCTTTTATGAAGCTATTCCCCGGGAAGTCGACGAAGATAGCTTCCTGTAGTGTCAGCGCCAGTGCAAAGCTGCTGCAGCCAAGTGGGTCCCGTCGATGCCAGAAGGGTGGAATGACCACTAATCGCAATCCTGCGGTGCAAAATGCGCTCAATAAGTCGAAGTGCCGGCTACCTGCTGCTGCTGCTAATTGGTCCGTGCGTCACGCGCACTCCTTTTATGAAGCTATCCCTCGGGAAGTCGACGAAGATAGCTTCCGGTAGAGTCAGCGCCAGTGCAAAGCTGCCGCAGCCAAGTGGCTCACGTGGGTAACAGCTGGGTGGAATGGCCACTACTCGCAATCCTGCGGTTCAAAATGCGCTCGATAAGTCGAAGTGCCGGCTAGCTGCCGCTGTTTCCACGTGGTCCGTACTTCACGCGCACTCCTTTTATGAAGCTATCCCCCGGGAAGTCGACGAAGATAGCTTCCGGTAGAGTCAGCGCCAGTGCAAAGCTGCCGCAGCCAAGTGGATCACGTGAATGCCAGCTGTGTGGTATGATCACTACTCGCAATCCTGCGGTGCAAAATGCGCTCGATAAGTAGAAGCGCCGTCTAGCTGCCGCTGCTGCTAATTGGTCCGTCCGTCACGCGCACTCCTTTTATGAAGCTATCCCCCGGGAAGTCGACGAAGATAGCTTCCGGTAGAGTCAGCACCAGTGCAAAGCTGCTTCAGCCAAGTGGGTCATGTCGATGCCAGATGGGTGGAATGACCACTAATCGCAATCCTGCGGTGCAAAATGCGCTCGATAAGTCGAAGTGCCGGCTAGCTGCCGCTGTTGCCAAATAGTCCGTACGTCACGCGCACTCCTTTTATGAAGCTATCCCCCTGGAAATCGACGAAGATAGCTTCCGGTAAAGTCGGCGCCAGTGCAAATCTGTCGCAGCCAAGTGGGTCACGTGCCAGCCTGTGGAATGACCACTACTCGCAATCCTGCGGTGCCAAATGCGCTCGATAAGTCGAAGTGCCGTCTAGCTGCCGCTGTTTCCACGTGGTCCGTCCTTCACGCGCACTCCTTTTATGAAGCTATTCCCCGGGAAGTCGACGAAGATAGCTTCCGGTAGAGTCAACGCCAGTGCAAAGCTGCTGCAGCCAAGTGGGTCACGTGGATGCAAGCTGGATGGAATGACAACTACTCGCAATCCTGCGGTGCAAAATGCGCTCGATAAGTCGAAGTGCCGGCTAGCTGCTGCTGCTGGTAATTGGTCCGTGCGTCACGAGCACTAATTTTATGAAGCCATCCCCAGGAAGTCGACAAAGATAGCTTCCGGTAGAGTCAGCGCCAGTGCAAAGTGCCGCAGCCATGTGGGTCACGTGGATGCCAGCTGGGTGGAAGGACCACTACTCGCAATCCTGCGGTGCAAAATGCGCTCGATAACTCGGTGCCGGCTAGCTGCCGCTGCTAATTGGTCCGTCCGTCACGCGCACTCCTTTTATGAAGCTATGCCCCGGGAAGTCGACGAAGATAGCTTCCGGTAGAGTCAGCGCCAGTGCAAAGCTGTCGCAGCCAAGTTGGTCACGTGCCAGCCCGGTGGAATGACCACTACTCTCAATCCTGCGGTGCCAAATGCGCTCGATAAGTCGAAGTGCCGGCTAGCTGCCGCTGTTTCCACGTGGTCCGTCCTTCACGCGCACTCCTTTTATGAAGCTATTCCCCGGGAAGTCGACGAAGATAGCTTCCTGTAGTGTCAGCGCCAGTGCAAAGCTGCTGCAGCCAAGTGGGTCACGTCGATGCCAGAAGGGTGGAATGACCACTAATCGCAATCCTGCGGTGCAAAATGCGCTCAATAAGTCGAAGTGCCGGCTAGCTGCCGCTGTTGCCAAATGGGCCGTCCGGCACGCGCACTCCTTTTATGAAGCTATCCCCCGTGAAGTCGACGAAGATAGCTTCCGGTAGAGTCAGCGCCAGTGCAAATCTGCTGCAGCCAAGTGTGTCACGTGGTGGCCAGCTGGGTGGAATGACCACTACTCGCAATCCTGCGGTGCAAATTGCAATCGATAACTCGATCGAAGTGCCGGCTAGCTGCCGCTGCTGCTAATTGGTCCGTCCGTCGCGCGCACTCCTTTTATGAAGCTATCTCCCGGGAAGTCGACGAAGATAGCTTCCGGTAGATTCAGCGCCAGTGCAAAGCTGCCGCAGCAAAGTGGATCACGTGAATGCCAGCTGGGTGGAATGATCACTACTCGCAATCGGGCGGTGCAAAATGCGCTCGATAAGTAGAAGTGCCGGCTAGCTGCCGCTGCTGCTAATTGGTCCGTCCGTCACGCGCACTCCATTTATGAAGCTATCCCCCGGGAAGTCGACGAAGATAGCTTCCGGTAGAGTCAGTGCAAAGATGCCGCAGCCAAGTGGGTCACGTGGATGCCAGCTGGGTGGAATGACCACTACTCGAAATCCAGCGCTGCAAAATGCGCTCGATAAGTCGAAGTGCCGGCTAGCTGCTGCTGTTGCCAAATGGTCTGTACGTCACGCGCACTCATTTTATGAAGCTATCCTCCTGGAAGTCGATGAAGATAGCTTCCGGTAGAGTCAGTGTCAGTGCAAAGCTGCCGCTGCGAAGTGGGTCACATGGATGACAGCCCGGTGGAATGACCATCACTCGCAATCCTGCGGTGCAAAATGCACTCGATAAATCGAAGTGCCGGCTAGCTGCCGCTGCTGCTAATTGGTCCGTCCATCACGAGCACTAAATTTATGAAGCTATCCCCCGGGAAGTCGACAAAGATAGCTTCCGGTAGAGTCAGCGCCAGTGCAAAGTGCCGCAGCCAAATGGGTCACGTGGATGCCAGCTGGGTGGAACGACCACTACTCGCAATCCAGCGGTGCAAAATGCACTCCATAACTCGAAGTGCCGGCTAGCTGCTGCTGCTAATTGGTCCGTCCGTCACGCGCACTCCTTTTATGAAGCTATCCCCCGGGAAGTCGACGAAGATAGCTTCCGGTAGAGTCAGCGCCAGTGCAAAGCTGCTGCAGCCAAGTGGGTCATGTCGATGCCAGATGGGTGGAATGACCACTAATCGCAATCCTGCGGTGCAAAATGCGCTCGATAAGTTGAAGTGCCAGCTAGCTGCCGCTGCTGCTAATTGGTCCGTCCGTCACGCGCACTCCTTTTATTAGCTATCCCCCGGGAAGTCGACGAAGATAGCTTCCGGTAGAGTCAGCTCCAGTGCAAAGCTGCCGCAGCCAAATGGGTCACGTGGATGCCAGCCGGGTCGAGTGACTACTACTCGCAATCCTGCGGTGGAAAATGCGCTCGATAAGTCGAAGTGCCGGCTAGCTGCCGCTGCTGCTAATTGGTCCGTCCGACACGCCCACTCCTTTATGAAGCTATCCCCCGGGAAGTCGACGAAGATAGCTTCTGGTAGAGTCAGGGCCAGTGCAAAAGTGCCGCAGCCAATTGGGTCACGTGGATGCAAGCTGGGTGGAATGACCACTACTCGCAATCCTGCGGTGCAAAATGCGCTCAATAAGTCGAAGTGCCGGCTAGCTGCTGCTGCTGCTAATTGGTCCGTGCGTCACGCGCACTCCTTTTATGAAGCTATCCCTCGGGAAGTCGACGAAGATAGCTTCCGGTAGAGTCAGCGCCAGTGCAAAGCTGCCGCAGCCAAGTGGCTCACGTGGGTAACAGCTGGGGGGAATGGCCACTACTCGCAATCCTGCGGTTCAAAATGCGCTCGATAAGTCGAAGTGCCGGCTAGCTGCCGCTGTTTCCACGTGGTCCGTACTTCACGCGCACTCCTTTTATGAAGCTATCCCCCGGGAAGTCGACGAAGATAGCTTCCGGTAGAGTCAGCGCCAGTGCAAAGCTGCCGCAGCCAAGTGGATCACGTGAATGCCAGCTGTGTGGTATGATCACTACTCGCAATCCTGCGGTGCAAAATGCGCTCGATAAGTAGAAGTGCCGTCTAGCTGCCGCTGCTGCTAATTGGTCCGTCCGTCACGCGCACTCCTTTTATGAAGCTATCCCCCGGGAAGTCGACGAAGATAGCTTCCGGTAGAGTCAGCACCAGTGCAAAGCTGCTTCAGCCAAGTGGGTCATGTCGATGCCAGATGGGTGGAATGACCACTAATCGCAATCCTGCGGTGCAAAATGCGCTCGATAAGTCGAAGTGCCGGCTAGCTGCCGCTGTTGCCAAATAGTCCGTACGTCACGCGCACTCCTTTTATGAAGCTATCCCCCTGGAAATCGACGAAGATAGCTTCCGGTAGAGTCAGCGCCAGTGCAAATCTGTCGCAGCCAAGTGGGTCACGTGCCAGCCTGTGGAATGACCACTACTCGCAATCCTGCGGTGCCAAATGCGCTCGATAAGTCGAAGTGCCGTCTAGCTGCCGCTGTTTCCACGTGGTCCGTCCTTCACGCGCACTCCTTTTATGAAGCTATTCCCCGGGAAGTCGACGAAGATAGCTTCCGGTAGAGCCAACGCCAGTGCAAAGCTGCTGCAGCCAAGTGGGTCACGTCGATGCCAGAAGGGTGGAATGACCACTAATCGCAATCCTGCGGTGCAAAATGCGCTCAATAAGTCGAAGTGCCGGCTAGCTGTCGCTGTTGCCAAATGGGCCGTCCGGCACGCGCACTCCTTTTATGAAGCTATCCCCCGTGAAGTCGACGAAGATAGCTTCCGGTAGAGTCAGCGCCAGTGCAAATCTGCTGCAGCCAAGTGGGTCACGTGGATGCCAGCTGGGTGGAATGAACACTACTCGCAATCCTGCGGTGCAAATTGCAATCGATAACTCGCTCGAAGTGCCGGCTAGCTGCCGCTGCTGCTAATTGATCCGTCCGTCGCGCGCACTCCTTTTATGAAGCTATCTCCCGGGAAATCGACGAAGATAGCTTCCGGTAGAGTCAGCGCCAGTGCAAAGCTGCCGCAGCCAAGTGGATCACGTGAATGCCAGCTGGGTGGAATGATCACTACTCGCAATCGGGCCGTGCAAAATGCGCTCGATAAGTAGAAGTGCCGGCTAGCTGCCGCTGCTGCTAATTGGTCCGTCCGTCACGCGCACTCCATTTATGAAGCTATCCCCCGGGTAGTCGACGAAGATAGCTTCCGGTAGAGTCAGTGCAAAGATGCCGCAGCCAAGTGGGTCACGTCGATGCCAGATGGGTGCAATGACCACTACTCGCAATCCTGCGGTGCCAAATGCGCTCGATAAGTCGAAGTGCCGTCTAGCTGCCGCTGTTTCCACGTGGTCCGTCCTTCACGCGCACTCCTTTTATGAAGCTATTCCCCGGGAAGTCGACGAAGATAGCTTCCGGTAGAGTCAACGCAGGTGCAAAGCTGCTGCAGCCAAGTGGGTCACGTCGATGCCAGAAGGGTGGAATGACCACTAATCGCAATCCTGCGGTGCAAAATGCGCTCAATAAGTAGAAGTGCCGGCTAGCTGCCGCTGTTGCCAAATGGTCTGTACGTCACGCGCACTCTTTTTATGAAGCTATCCTCCTGAAAGTCGATGAAGATAGCTTCCGGTAGAGTCAGTGTCAGTGCAAAGCTGCCGCAGCGAAGTGGGTCACATGGATTACAGCCCGGTGGAATGACCACCACTCGCAATCCTGCGGTGCAAAATGCACTCGATAAATCGAAGTGCCGGCTAGCTGCCGCTGCTGCTAATTGGTCCGACCATCACGAGCACTAATTTTATGAAGCTATCCCCCGGGAAGTCGACAAAGATAGCTTCCGGTAGAGTCAGCGCCAGTGCAAAGTGCCGCAGCCAAGTGGGTCACGTGGATGCCAGCTGGGTGGAACGATCACTACTCGCAATCCAGCGGTGCAAAATGCACTCGATAACTCGAAGTGCCGGCTAGCTGCCGCTGCTAATTGGTCCGTCCGTCACGCGCACTCCTTTTATGAAGCTATCCCCAGGGAAGTCGACGAAGATAGCTTCCGGTAGAGTCAGCGCCAGCGCAAAGCTGCCGCAGCCAATTGGGTCACGTGTATGCAAGCTGGGTGGAATGACCACTACTCGCAATCCTGCGGTGCAAAATGCGCTCGATAAGTCGAAGTGCCGGCTAGCTGCTGCTGCTGCTAATTGGTCCGTGCGTCACGCGCACTCCTTTTATGAAGCTATCCCTCGGGAAGTCGACGAAGATAGCTTCCGGTAGAGTCAGCGCCAGTGCAAAGCTGCCGCAGCCAAGTGGCTGACGTGGATAACAGCTGGGTGGAATGGCCACTACTCGCAATCCTGCGGTGCAAAATGCGCTCGATAAGTCGAAGTGCCGGCTAGCTGCCGCTGTTTCCACGTGGTCCGTCCTTCACGCGCACTCCTTTTATGAAGCTATCCCCCGGGAAGTCGACGAAGATAGCTTCCTGTATAGTCAGCGCCAGTGCAAAGTGCCGCAGCCGAGTGGATCACGGGAATGCCAGCTGTGTGGTATGATCACTACTCGCAATCCTGCGGTGCAAAATGCGCTCAATAAGTAGAAGTGCCGGCTAGCTCCCGCTGCTGCTAATTGGTCCGTCCGTCACGCGCACTCCATTTTGAAGCTATCCCCCGGGAAGTCGACGAAGATAGCTTCCGGTAGAGTCAACGCCAGTGCAAAGCTGCAGCAGCCAAATGGGTCACGTGGATGCCAGCCGGGTCGAGTGACTGCTACTCGCAATCCTGCGGTGGAAAATGCGCTCGATAAGTCGAAGTGCCGGCTAGCTGCCGCTGCTGCTAATTGGTCCGTCCGACACGCGCACTCCTTTATGAAGCTATCCCCCGGGAAGTCGACGAAGATAGCTTCTGGTAGAGTCAGGGCCAGTGCAAAAGTGCCGCAGCCAATTGGGTCACGTGGATGCAAGCTGAGTGGAATGACCACTACTCGCAATCCTGCGGTGCAAAATGCGCTCGATAAGTCGAAGTGCCGGCTAGCCGCTGCTGCTGCTAATTTGTCCGTGCGTCACGCGCACTCTTTTTATGAAGCTATCCCTCGGGAAGTCGACGAAGATAGCTTCCAGAAGAGTCAGCGCCAGTGCAAAGCTGCTGCAGCCAAGTGGGTCACGTCGATGCCAGATGGGAGCAATGACCACTAATCGCAATTCTGCGGTGCAAAATGCGCTCGATAAGTCGAAGTGCCGGCTAGCTGCCGCTGCTGCTAATTGGTCCGACCGTCACGCCCACTCCATTATGAAGCTATCCCCCGGGAAGTCGACGAAGATAGCTTCCGGTAGAGTCAGCGCCAGTGCAAAGCTGCCGCAGCCAAGTGGGTCACGTGGATGCCAGCTGGGTGGAATGGCCACTACTCGCAATCCTGCGGTGCAAAATGCGCTCGATAAATCGAAGTGCCGGCTACCTGCCGCTGTTTCCACGTGGTCCGTCCTTCACGCGCACTCCTTTTATGAAGCTATCCCCAGGGAAGTCGACGAAGATAGCTTCCGGTAGAGTCAGCGCCAGTGCAAAGCTGCCGCAGCCAAGTGGATCACGTGAATGCCAGCTGTGTGGTGTGATCACTACTCGCAATCCTGCGGTGCAAAATGCATTCGATAAGTAGAAGTGCCGGCTAGCTGCCGCTGCTGCTAATTGGTCCGTCCGTCACGCGCACTCCATTTTGAGGCTATCCCCCGGGAAGTCGACGAAGATAGCTTCCGGTAGAGTCAGCGCCAGTGCAAAGCTGCCGCAGCCAAGTGGTTCACGTGGATGCCAGCTGGGTGGAATGACCACTACTCGCAATCCTGCGCTGCAAAATGCACTCGATAACTCGAAGTGCCGGCTAGCTGCCGCTGCTGCTAATTGGTCCGCCCGTCACGCGCACTCCTTTTATGAACCTATCCCCCGGGAAGTCGACGAAGATAGCTTCCGGTAGAGTCAGCAACAGTGCAAAAGTGCCGCAGCCAAGTGGGTCACGTGGATGCCAGCTGGGTGGAATGACCACTACTCGCAATCCTGCGGTGCAAAAATGCGCTCGATAAGTCGAAGTGCCGGCTAGCTGCCGCTGTTGCCAAATGGCCTGTACGTCACGCACACTCCTTTTATGAAGCTATCCCCCTGGAAGTCGACGAAGATAGCTCCCGGTAGAGTCAGTGTCAGTGCAAAGCTGCCGCAGCCAAGTGGGTCACATGGATTCCAGCCCGGTGGAATGACCACCACTCGGAATCCTGCGGTGCAAAATGCACTCGATAAATTAAAGTGCCGGCTAGCTGCCGCTGCTGCTAATTGGTCCGTCCGTCACGAGCACTAATTTTATGAAGCTATCCACCGGGAAGTCGACAAAGATAGCTTCCGGTAGAGTCAGCGCCAGTGCAAAGTGCCGCAGCCAAGTGGGTCACGTGGATGCCAGATGGGTGGAACGACCACTACTCGCAATCCTGCGGTGCAAAATGCACTCGATAACTCGAAGTGCCGGCTAGCTGCCGCTGCTGCTAATTGGTCCGCCCGTCACGCGCACTCCTTTTATGAACCTATCCCCCGGGAAGTCTACGAAGATAGCTTCCGGTAGAGTCAGCAACAGTGCAAAAGTGCCGCAGCCAAGTGGGTCACGTGGATGCCAGCTGGGTGGAATGACCACTACTTGCAATCCTGCGGTGCAAAAATGCGCTCGTTAAGTCGAAGTGGTGGCTAGCTGCCGCTGCTGCTAATTGATCCGTCCGTCACGCACACTCCTTTTATTAAACTATCCCCCGGGAGGTCGACTATGATAGCTTCCGGTAGAGTCAGCGCCAGTGCAAAGCTGCCGCAGCCAAGTGGGTCACGTGGATGCCAGCTGGGTGGAATGACCACTACTCGCAATCCTGCGGTGCAAAATGCAATCGATAACTCTCTCGAAGTGCCGGCTAGCTGCCGCTGCTGCTAATTGGTCCGTCCGTCGGGCGCACTCCTTTTATGAAGCTATTTCCCGGGAAGTCGACGAAGATAGCTTCCGGTAGAGTCAGCGCCAGTGCAAAGCTGCCGCAGCCAAGTGGATCACGTGGAATGCCAGCTGGGTGGAATGATCACTACTCGCAATCCTGCGGTGCAAAATGCGCTCGATAAGTAGAAGTGCCGGCTAGCTGCCGCTGCTGCTAATTGGTCCGTCCGTCGCGCGCACTCCTTTTATGAAGCTATCTCCCGGGAAGTCGACGAAGATAGCTTCCGGTAGAGTCAGCGCCAGTGCAAAGCTGCCGCAGCCAAGTGGATCACGTGAATGCCAGCTGGGTGGAATGACCACTACTCGCAATCGTGTGGTGCAAAATGCGCTCGATAAGTAGAAGTGCCGGCTAGCTGCCGCTGCTGCTAATTGGTCCGTCCGTCACGCGCACTCCATTTATGAAGCTATCCCCCGGGAAGTCGACGAAGATAGCTTCTGGTAGAGTCAGCGCCAGTGCAAAAGTGCCGCAGCCAAGTGGGTCACGTGGATGCAAGCTGGATGGAATGACCACTACTCGCAATCCTGCGGTGCAAAATGCGCTCGATAAGTCGAAGTGCCGGCTAGCTGCTGCTGCTGCTAATTGGTCCGTGCGTCACGCGCACTCCTTTTATGAAGCTATCCCCCGGGAAGTCGACGAAGATAGCTTCCAGAAGAGTCAGCGCCAGTGCAAAGTTGCTGCAGCCAAGTGGGTCACGTCGATGCCAGATGGGTGCAATGACCACTAATCGCAATCCTGCGGTGCAAAATGCGCTCGATAAGTCGAAGTGCCGGCTAGCTGCCGCTGCTGCTAATTGGTCCGACCGTCACGCGCACTCCATTATGGAGCTATCCCCCGGGATGTCGACGAAGATAGCTTACGGTAGAGTCAGCGCCAGTGCAAAGCTGCCGCAGCCAAGTGGATCACGTGAATGCCAGCTGTGTGGTATGATCACTACTCGCAATCCTGCGGTGCAAAATGCGCTCGATAAGTAGAAGTGCCGGCTAGCTGCCGCTGCTGGTAATTGGTCCGTCCGTCACGCGCACTCCATTTTGAAGCTATCACCCGGGAAGTCGACGAAGATAGCTTCCGGTAGAGTCAGCGCCAGTGCAAAGCTGCCGCAGCCAAGTGGTTCACGTGGATGCCAGCTGGGTGGAATGACCACTACTCGCAATCCTGCGCTGCAAAATGCACTCGATAACTCGAAGTGCCGGCTAGCTGCCGCGGCTGCTAATTGGTCCGCCCGTCACGCGCAGTCCTTTTATGAACCTATCCCCCGGGAAGTCGACGAAGATAGCTTCCGGTAGAGTCAGCAACAGTGCAAAAGTGCCGCAGCCAAGTGGGTCACGTGGATGCCAGCTGGGTGGAATGACCACTACTCGCAATCCTGCGGTGCAAAAATGCGCTCGATAAGTCGAAGTGCCGGCTAGCTGCCGCTGCTGCTAATTGATCCGTCCGTCACGCACACTCCTTTTATTAAGCTATCCCCCGGGAAGTCGACTAAGATAGCTTCCGGTAGAGTCAGCGCCAGTGCAAAGCTGCCGCAGCCAAGTGGGTCACGTGGATGCCAGCTGGGTGGAATGACCACTACTCGCAATCCTGCGGTGCAAAATGCAATCGATAACTCGCTCGATGTGCCGGCTAGCTGCCGCTGCTGCTAATTGGTACGTCCGTCGCGCGCACTCCTTTTATGAAGCTATCTCCCGGGAAGTCGACGAAGATAGCTTCCGGTAGAGTCAGCGCCAGTGCAAAGTGCCGCAGCCAAGTGGGTCATGTGGATGCCAGCTGGGTGGAACGATCACTACTCGCAATCCTGCGGTGCAAAATACACTGGATAACTCGAAGTGCCGGCTAGCTACCGCTGCTAATTGGTCCGTCCGT
Organism: Amblyomma americanum; assembly: GCA_030143305.2. Lineage (NCBI taxonomy): Eukaryota > Metazoa > Arthropoda > Arachnida > Ixodida > Ixodidae > Amblyomma > Amblyomma americanum. The sequence goes on from JARKHS020008072.1 coordinate 57,911, forward strand.
CACGCGCACTCCTTTTATGAAGCTATCCCCCAGGAAGTCGACAAAGATAGCTTCCGGTAGAGTCAGCGCCAGTGCAAAGTGCCGCAGCCAAGTGGGTCACGTGGATGCCAGCTGGGTGGAACGACCACTACTCGCAATCCTGCGGTGCAAAATGCGCTCGATAAGTCGAAGTGCCGGCTAGCTGCCGCTGTTGCCAAATGGTTTGTACGTCACGCACACTCCTTTTATGAAGCTATCCCCCTGGAAGTCGACGAAGATAGCTCCCGGTAGAGTTAGTGTCAGTGCAAAGCTGCCGCAGCCAAGTGGGTCACATGGATTCCAGCCCGGTGGAATGACCACCACTCGCAGTCCTGCGGTGCAAAATGCACTCGATAAATCGAAGTGCCGGCTAGCTGCCGCTGCTGCTAATTGGTCCGTCCGTCACGAGCAGTAATTTTATGAAGCTATCCCCCGGGAAGTCGACAAAGATAGGTTCCGGTATAGTCAGCGCCAGTGCAAAGTGCCGCAGCCAAGTGGGTCACGTGGATGCCAGCTGGGTGGAACGACCACTACTCGCAATCCTGCGGTGCAAAATGCACTCGATAACTCGAAGTGCCGGCTAGCTGCCGCTGCTAATTGGTCCGTCCGACACGCGCACTCCTTTATGAAGCTATCCCCCGGGAAGTCGACGAAGATAGCTTCCGGTAGAGTCAGCAACAGTGCAAAAGTTCCGCAGCCAAATGGGTCACATGGATGCCAGCTGGGTGGAATGGCCACTACTCTCAATCCTGCGGTGCAAAATGCGCTCGATAAGTCGAAGTGCCGGCTAGCTGCCGCTGCTGCTAATTGGTCCGTCCGACACGCGCACTCCTTTTATGAAGCTATCCCCCGAGAAGTCGACGAAGATAGCTTCTGGTAGAGTCAGCGCCAGTGCAAAAGTGCCGCAGCGAAGTGGGTCACGTGGATGCAAGCTGGATGGAATGACCACTACTCGCAATCCTGCGGTGCAAAATGCGCTCGATAAGTCGAAGTGCCGGCTAGCTGCTGCTGCTGCTAATTGGTCCGTGCGTCACGCGCACTCCTTTTATGAAGCTATCCCCCGGGAAGTCGACGAAGATAGCTTCCAGAAGAGTCAGCGCCAGTGCAAAGCTGCTGCAGCCAAGTGGGTCACGTCGATGCCAGATGGGTGCAATGACCACTAATCGCAATCCTGCGGTGCAAAATGCGCTCGATAAGTCGAAGTGCCGGCTAGCTGCCGCTGCTGCTAATTGGTCCGACCGTCACGCGCACTCCATTATGAAGCTATCCCCCGGGAAGTCGACGAAGATAGCTTCCGGTAGAGTCAGCGCCAGTGCAAAGCTGCCGCAGCCAAGTGGATCACGTGAATGCCAGCTGTGTGGTATGATCACTACTCGCAATCCTGCGGTGCAAAATGCGCTCGATAAGTAGAAGTGCCGGCTAGCTGCCGCTGCTGCTAATTGGTCCGTCCGTCACGCGCAATCCATTTATGAAGCTATCCCCTGGGAAGTCGACGAAGATAGCTTCCGGTAGAGTCAGTGCAAAGATGCCGCAGCCAAGTGGGTCACGTGGATGCCAGCTGGGTGGAATGACCACTACTCGAAATCCAGCGCTGCAAAATGCGCTCGATAAGTCGAAGTGCCGGCTAGCTGCCGCTGTTGCCAAGTGGCCCGTCCGTCACGCGCACTCCCTTTATGAAGCTATCCCCCGGGAAGTCAACGAAGATCGCTTCCGGTAGTGTCAGCGCCAGTGCAAAGCTGCTGCAGCCAAGTGGGTCACGTGGATGCCAACTGGGTGGAATGACCACTACTCTCAATCCTGCGGTGCAAAATGCGCTCGATAAGTCGAAGTACCGGCTAGCTGCCGCTGCTGCTAATTGGTCCGTCCGACACGCGCACTCCCTTTATGAAGCTATCCCCCGGGAAGTCGACGAAGATAGCTTCTGGTAGAGTCAGCAACAGTGCAAAAGTGCCGCAGCCAAGTGGGTCACGTGGATGCCAGCTGGGTGGAATGACCACTACTCGCAATCCTGCGGTGCAAAAATGCGCTCGATAAGTCGAAGTGCCGGCTAGCTGCCGCTGCTGCTAATTGAGCCGTCCGTCACGCACACTCCTTTTATTAAGCTATCCCCCGGGAAGTCGACTAAGATAGCTTCCGGTAGAGTCAGCGCCAGTGCAAAGCTGCCGCAGCCAAGTGGTTCACGTGGATGCCAGCTGGGTGGAATGACCACTACTCGCAATCCTGCGCTGCAAAATGCACTCGATAACTCGAAGTGCCGGCTAGCTGCCGCTGCTGCTAATTGGTCCGCCCGTCACGCGCACTCCTTTTATGAACCTATCCCCCGGGAAGTCGACGAAGATAGCTTCCGGTAGAGTCAGCAACAGTGCAAAAGTGCCGCAGCCAAGTGGGTCACGTGGATGCCAGCTGGGTGGAATGACCACTACTCGCAATCCTGCGGTGCAAAAATGCGCTCGATAAGTCGAAGTGCCGGCTAGCTGCCGCTGCTGCTAATTGATCCGTCCGTCACGCACACTTCTTTTATTAAGCTATCCCCAGGGAAGTCGACTAAGATAGCTTCCGGTAGAGTCAGCGCCAGTGCAAAGCTGCCGCAGCCAAGTGGGTCACGTGGATGCCAGCTGGGTGGAATGACCACTACTCGCAATCCTGCGGTGCAAAATGCAATCGATAACTCGCTCGAAGTGCCGGCTAGCTGCCGCTGCTGCTAATTGGTACGTCCGTCGCGCGCACTCCTTTTATGAAGCTATCTCCCGGGAAGTCGACGAAGATAGCTTCCGGTAGAGTCAGCGCCAGTGCAAAGTGCCGCAGCCAAGTGGGTCATGTGGATGCCAGCTGGGTGGAACGATCACTACTCGCAATCCTGCGGTGCAAAATGCACTCGACAACTCGAAGTGCCGGCTAGCTACCGCTGCTAATTGGTCCGTCCGTCACGCGCACTCCTTTTATGAAGCTATCCCCCAGGAAGTCGACAAAGATAGCTTCCGGTAGAGTCAGCGCCAGTGCAAAGTGCCGCAGCCAAGTGGGTCACGTGGATGCCAGCTGGGTGGAACGACCACTACTCGCAATCCTGCGGTGCAAAATGCAATCGATAACTCGCTCGAAGTGCCGGCTAGCTGCCGCTGCTGCTAATTGGTCCGTCCGTCACGCGCACTCCATTTATGAAGCTATCCCCCGGGAAGTCGACGAAGATAGCTTCCGGTAGAGTCAGCGCCAGTGCAAAGCTGCTGCAGCCAAGTGGGTCACGTGGATGCCAGATGGGTGGAATGACCACTAATCGCAATCCTGCGGTGCAAAATGCGCTCGATAAGTCGAAGTGCCGGCTAGCTGCCGCTGCTGCTAATTGGTCCGTCCTACACGCGCACTCCCTTTATGAAGCTATCCCCCGGGAAGTCGACGAAGATAGCTTCTGGTAGAGTCAGCGCCAGTGCAAAAGTGCCGCAGCCAAGTGGGTCACGTGGATGCAAGCTGGATGGAATGACCACTACTCGCAATCCTGCGGTGCAAAATGCGCTCGATAAGTCGAAGTGCCGGCTAGCTGCTGCTGCTGCTAATTGGTCCGTGCGTCACGCGCACTCCTTTTATGAAGCTATCCCCCGGGAAGTCGACGAAGATAGCTTCCAGAAGAGTCAGCGCCAGTGCAAAGTTGCAGCAGCCAAGTGGGGCACGTCGATGCCAGATGGGTGCAATGACCACTAATCGCAATCCTGCGGTGCAAAATGCGCTCGATATGTCGAAGTGCCGGCTAGCTGCCGCTGCTGCTAATTGGTCCGACCGTCACGCGCACTCCATTATGAAGCTATCCCCCGGGAAGTCGACGAAGATAGCTTCCGGTAGAGTGAGCGCCAGTGCAAAGCTGCCGCAGCCAAGTGGATCACGTGAATGCCAGCTGTGTGGTATGATCACTACTCGCAATCCTGCGGTGCAAAATGCGCTCGATAAGTAGAAGTGCCGGCTAGCTGCCGCTGCTGCTAATTGGTCCGTCCGTCACGCGCACTCCATTTTGAAGCTATCCCCCGGGAAGTCGACGAAGATAGCTTCCGGTAGAGTCAGCGCCAGTGCAAAGCTGCCGCAGCCAAGTGGTTCACGTGGATGCCAGCTGGGTGGAATGACCACTACTCGCAATCCTGCGCTGCAAAATGCACTCGATAACTCGAAGTGCCGGCTAGCTGCCGCTGCTGCTAATTGGTCCGCCCGTCACGCGCACTCCTTTTATGAACCTATCCCCCGGGAAGTCGACGAAGATAGCTTCCGGTAGAGTCAGCAACAGTGCAAAAGTGCCGCAGCCAAGTGGGTCACGTGGATGCCAGCTGGGTGGAATGACCACTACTCTCAATCCTGCGGTGCAAAATGCGCTCGATAAGTCGAAGTGCCGGCTAGCTGCCGCTGCTGCTAATTGATCCGTCCGTCACGCACACTCCTTTTATTACGCTATCCCCCGTTAAGTCGACTAAGATAGCTTCCGGTAGAGTCAGCGCCAGTGCAAAGCTGCCGCAGCCAAGTGGGTCACGTGGATGCCAGCTGGGTGGAATGACCACTACTCGCAATCCTGCGGTGCAAAATGCAATCGATAACTCGCTCGAAGTGCCGGCTAGCTGCCCCTGCTGCTAATTGGTACGTGCGTCGCGCGCACTCCTTTTATGAAGCTATCTCCCGGGAAGTCGACGAAGATAGCTTCCGGTAGAGTCAGCGCCAGTGCAAAGTGCCGCAGCCAAGTGGGTCATGTGGATGCCAGCTGGGTGGAACGATCACTACTCGCAATCCTGCGGTGCAAAATGCACTCGATAACTCGAAGTGCCGGCTAGCTACCGCTGCTAATTGGTCCGTCCGTCACGCGCACTCCTTTTATGAAGCTATCCCCCAGGAAGTCGACAAAGATAGCTTCCGGTAGAGTCAGCGCCAGTGCAAAGTGCCGCAGCCAAGTGGGTCACGTGGATGCCAGCTGGGTGGAACGACCACTACTCGCAATCCTGCGGTGCAAAATGCGCTCGATAAGTCGAAGTGCCGGCTAGCTGCCGCTGTTGCCAAATGGTCTGTACGTCACGCACACTCCTTTTATGAAGCTATCCCCCTTGAAGTCGACGAAGATAGCTCCCGGTAGAGTCAGTGTCAGTGCAAAGCTGCCGCAGCCAAGTGGGTCACATGGATTCCAGCCCGGTGGAATGACCACCACTCGCAATCCTGCGGTGCAAAATGCAATCGATAACTCGCTCGAAGTGCCGGCTAGCTGCCGCTGCTGCTAATTGGTCCGTCCGTCGCGCGCACTCCATTTATGAAGCTATCCCCCGTTAAGTCGACTAAGATAGCTTCCGGTAGAGTCAGCAACAGTGCAAAAGTGCCGCAGCCAAGTGGGTCACGTGGATGCCAGCTGGGTGGAATGACCACTACTCGCAATCCTGCGGTGCAAAAATGCGCTCGATAAGTCGAAGTGCCGGCTAGCTGCCGCTGCTGCTAATTGATCCGTCCGTCACGCACACTCCTTTTATTAAGCTATCCCCCGGGAAGTCGACTAAGATAGCTTCCGGTAGAGTCAGCGCCAGTGCAAAGCTGCCGCAGCCAAGTGGGTCACGTGGATGCCAGCTGGGTGGAATGACCACTACTCGCAATCCTGCGGTGCAAAATGCAATCGATAACTCGCTCGAAGTGCCGGCTAGCTGCCGCTGCTGCTAATTGGTACGTCCGTCGCGCGCACTCCTTTTATGAAGCTATCTCCCGGGAAGTCGACGAAGATAGCTTCCGGTAGAGTCAGCGCCAGTGCAAAGTGCCGCAGCCAAGTGGGTCATGTGGATGCCAGCTGGGTGGAACGATCACTACTCGCAATCCTGCGGTGCAAAATGCGCTCGATAAGTAGAAGTGCCGGCTAGCTGCCGCAGCTGGTAATTGGTCCGTCCGTCACGCGCACTCCATTTTGAAGCTATCACCCGGGAAGTCGACGAAGATAGCTTCCGGTAGAGTCAGCGCCAGTGCAAAGCTGCCGCAGCCAAGTGGTTCACGTGGATGCCAGCTGGGTGGAATGACCACTACTCGCAATCCTGCGCTGCAAAATGCACTCGATAACTCGAAGTGCCGGCTAGCTGCCGCTGCTGCTAATTGGTCCGCCCGTCACGCGCACTCCTTTTATGAACCTATCCCCCGGGAAGTCGACGAAGATAGCTTCCGGTAGAGTCAGCAACAGTGCAAAAGTGCCGCAGCCAAGTGGGTCACGTGGATGCCAGCTGGGTGGAATGACCACTACTCGCAATCCTGCGGTGCAAAAATGCGCTCGATAAGTCGAAGTGCCGGCTAGCTGCCGCTGCTGCTAATTGATCCGTCCGTCACGCACACTCCTTTTATTAAGCTATCCCCCGGGAAGTCGACTAAGATAGCTTCCGGTAGAGTCAGCGCCAGTGCAAAGCTGCCGCAGCCAAGTGGGTCACGTGGATGCCAGCTGGGTGGAATGACCACTACTCGCAATCCTGCGGTGCAAAATGCAATCGATAACTCGCTCGAAGTGCCGGCTAGCTGCCGCTGCTGCTAATTGGTACGTCCGTCGCGCGCACTCCTTTTATGAAGCTATCTCCCGGGAAGTCGACGAAGATAGCTTCCGGTAGAGTCAGCGCCAGTGCAAAGTGCCGCAGCCAAGTGGGTCATGTGGATGCCAGCTGGGTGGAACGATCACTACTCGCAATCCTGCGGTGCAAAATACACTGGATAACTCGAAGTGCCGGCTAGCTACCGCTGCTAATTGGTCCGTCCGTCACGCGCACTCCTTTTATGAAGCTATCCCCCAGGAAGTCGACAAAGATAGCTTCCGGTAGAGTCAGCGCAAGTGCAAAGTGCCGCAGCCAAGTGGGTCACGTGGATGCCAGCTGGGTGGAACGACCACTACTCGCAATCCTGCGGTGCAAAATGCGCTCGATAAGTCGAAGTGCCGGCTAGCTGCCGCTGTTGCCAAATGGTTTGTACGTCACGCACACTCCTTTTATGAAGCTATCCCCCTGGAAGTCGACGAAGATAGCTCCCGGTAGAGTTAGTGTCAGTGCAAAGCTGCCGCAGCCAAGTGGGTCACATGGATTCCAGCCCGGTGGAATGACCACCACTCACAATCCTGCGGTGCAAAATGCACTCGATAAATCGAAGTGCCGGCTAGCTGCCGCTGCTGCTAATTGGTCCGTCCGTCACGAGCAGTAATTTTATGAAGCTATCCCCCGGGAAGTCGACAAAGATAGGTTCCGGTATAGTCAGCGCCAGTGCAAAGTGCCGCAGCCAAGTGGGTCACGTGGATGCCAGCTGGGTGGAACGATCACTACTCGCAATCCTGCGGTGCAAAATGCACTCGACAACTCGAAGTGCCGGCTAGCTACCGCTGCTAATTGGTCCGTCCGTCACGCGCACTCCTTTTATGAAGCTATCCCCCAGGAAGTCGACAAAGATAGCTTCCGGTAGAGTCAGCGCCAGTGCAAAGTGCCGCAGCCAAGTGGGTCACGTGGATGCCAGCTGGGTGGAACGACCACTACTCGCAATCCTGCGGTGCAAAATGCGCTCGATAAGTCGAAGTGCCGGCTAGCTGCCGCTGTTGCCAAATGGTCTGTACGTCACGCACACGCCTTTTATGAAGCTATCCCCCTGGAAGTCGACGAAGATAGCTCCCGGTAGAGTCAGTGTCAGTGCAAAGCTGCCGCAGCCAAGTGGGTCACATGGATTCCAGCCCGGTGGAATGACCACCACTCGCAATCCTGCGGTGCAAAATGCAATCGATAACTCGCTCGAAGTGCCGGCTAGCTGCCGCTGCTGCTAATTGGTCCGTCCGTCACGCGCACTCCATTTATGAAGCTATCCCCCGGGAAGTCGACGAAGATAGCTTCCGGTAGAGTCAGCGCCAGTGCAAAGCTGCTGCAGCCAAGTGGGTCACGTGGATGCCAGATGGGTGGAATGACCACTAATCGCAATCCTGCGGTGCAAAATGCGCTCGATAAGTCGAAGTGCCGGCTAGCTGCCGCTGCTGCTAATTGGTCCGTCCTACACGCGCACTCCCTTTATGAAGCTATCCCCCGGGAAGTCGACGAAGATAGCTTCTGGTAGAGTCAGCGCCAGTGCAAAAGTGCCGCAGCCAAGTGGGTCACGTGGATGCAAGCTGGATGGAATGACCACTACTCGCAATCCTGCGGTGCAAAATGCGCTCGATAAGTCGAAGTGCCGGCTAGCTGCTGCTGCTGCTAATTGGTCCGTGCGTCACGCGCACTCCTTTTATGAAGCTATCCCCCGGGAAGTCGACGAAGATAGCTTCCAGAAGAGTCAGCGCCAGTGCAAAGTTGCAGCAGCCAAGTGGGGCACGTCGATGCCAGATGGGTGCAATGACCACTAATCGCAATCCTGCGGTGCAAAATGCGCTCGATATGTCGAAGTGCCGGCTAGCTGCCGCTGCTGCTAATTGGTCCGACCGTCACGCGCACTCCATTATGAAGCTATCCCCCGGGAAGTCGACGAAGATAGCTTCCGGTAGAGTGAGCGCCAGTGCAAAGCTGCCGCAGCCAAGTGGATCACGTGAATGCCAGCTGTGTGGTATGATCACTACTCGCAATCCTGCGGTGCAAAATGCGCTCGATAAGTAGAAGTGCCGGCTAGCTGCCGCTGCTGCTAATTGGTCCGTCCGTCACGCGCACTCCATTTTGAAGCTATCCCCCGGGAAGTCGACGAAGATAGCTTCCGGTAGAGTCAGCGCCAGTGCAAAGCTGCCGCAGCCAAGTGGTTCACGTGGATGCCAGCTGGGTGGAATGACCACTACTCGCAATCCTGCGCTGCAAAATGCACTCGATAACTCGAAGTGCCGGCTAGCTGCCGCTGCTGCTAATTGGTCCGCCCGTCACGCGCACTCCTTTTATGAACCTATCCCCCGGGAAGTCGACGAAGATAGCTTCCGGTAGAGTCAGCAACAGTGCAAAAGTGCCGCAGCCAAGTGGGTCACGTGGATGCCAGCTGGGTGGAATGACCACTACTCTCAATCCTGCGGTGCAAAATGCGCTCGATAAGTCGAAGTGCCGGCTAGCTGCCGCTGCTGCTAATTGATCCGTCCGTCACGCACACTCCTTTTATTACGCTATCCCCCGTTAAGTCGACTAAGATAGCTTCCGGTAGAGTCAGCGCCAGTGCAAAGCTGCCGCAGCCAAGTGGGTCACGTGGATGCCAGCTGGGTGGAATGACCACTACTCGCAATCCTGCGGTGCAAAATGCAATCGATAACTCGCTCGAAGTGCCGGCTAGCTGCCCCTGCTGCTAATTGGTACGTGCGTCGCGCGCACTCCTTTTATGAAGCTATCTCCCGGGAAGTCGACGAAGATAGCTTCCGGTAGAGTCAGCGCCAGTGCAAAGTGCCGCAGCCAAGTGGGTCATGTGGATGCCAGCTGGGTGGAACGATCACTACTCGCAATCCTGCGGTGCAAAATGCACTCGATAACTCGAAGTGCCGGCTAGCTACCGCTGCTAATTGGTCCGTCCGTCACGCGCACTCCTTTTATGAAGCTATCCCCCAGGAAGTCGACAAAGATAGCTTCCGGTAGAGTCAGCGCCAGTGCAAAGTGCCGCAGCCAAGTGGGTCACGTGGATGCCAGCTGGGTGGAACGACCACTACTCGCAATCCTGCGGTGCAAAATGCGCTCGATAAGTCGAAGTGCCGGCTAGCTGCCGCTGTTGCCAAATGGTCTGTACGTCACGCACACTCCTTTTATGAAGCTATCCCCCTTGAAGTCGACGAAGATAGCTCCCGGTAGAGTCAGTGTCAGTGCAAAGCTGCCGCAGCCAAGTGGGTCACATGGATTCCAGCCCGGTGGAATGACCACCACTCGCAATCCTGCGGTGCAAAATGCAATCGATAACTCGCTCGAAGTGCCGGCTAGCTGCCGCTGCTGCTAATTGGTCCGTCCGTCGCGCGCACTCCATTTATGAAGCTATCCCCCGTTAAGTCGACTAAGATAGCTTCCGGTAGAGTCAGCAACAGTGCAAAAGTGCCGCAGCCAAGTGGGTCACGTGGATGCCAGCTGGGTGGAATGACCACTACTCGCAATCCTGCGGTGCAAAAATGCGCTCGATAAGTCGAAGTGCCGGCTAGCTGCCGCTGCTGCTAATTGATCCGTCCGTCACGCACACTCCTTTTATTAAGCTATCCCCCGGGAAGTCGACTAAGATAGCTTCCGGTAGAGTCAGCGCCAGTGCAAAGCTGCCGCAGCCAAGTGGGTCACGTGGATGCCAGCTGGGTGGAATGACCACTACTCGCAATCCTGCGGTGCAAAATGCAATCGATAACTCGCTCGAAGTGCCGGCTAGCTGCCGCTGCTGCTAATTGGTACGTCCGTCGCGCGCACTCCTTTTATGAAGCTATCTCCCGGGAAGTCGACGAAGATAGCTTCCGGTAGAGTCAGCGCCAGTGCAAAGTGCCGCAGCCAAGTGGGTCATGTGGATGCCAGCTGGGTGGAACGATCACTACTCGCAATCCTGCGGTGCAAAATACACTGGATAACTCGAAGTGCCGGCTAGCTACCGCTGCTAATTGGTCCGTCCGTCACGCGCACTCCATTTATGAAGCTATCCCCCGGGAAGTCGACGAAGATAGCTTCTGGTAGAGTCAGCGCCAGTGCAAAAGTGCCGCAGCCAAGTGGGTCACGTGGATGCAAGCTGGATGGAATGACCACTACTCGCAATCCTGCGGTGCAAAATGCGCTCGATAAGTCGAAGTGCCGGCTAGCTGCTGCTGCTGCTAATTGGTCCGTGCGTCACGCGCACTCCTTTTATGAAGCTATCCCCCGGGAAGTCGACGAAGATAGCTTCCAGAAGAGTCAGCGCCAGTGCAAAGTTGCTGCAGCCAAGTGGGTCACGTCGATGCCAGATGGGTGCAATGACCACTAATCGCAATCCTGCGGTGCAAAATGCGCTCGATAAGTCGAAGTGCCGGCTAGCTGCCGCTGCTGCTAATTGGTCCGACCGTCACGCGCACTCCATTATGGAGCTATCCCCCGGGATGTCGACGAAGATAGCTTACGGTAGAGTCAGCGCCAGTGCAAAGCTGCCGCAGCCAAGTGGATCACGTGAATGCCAGCTGTGTGGTATGATCACTACTCGCAATCCTGCGGTGCAAAATGCGCTCGATAAGTAGAAGTGCCGGCTAGCTGCCGCTGCTGGTAATTGGTCCGTCCGTCACGCGCACTCCATTTTGAAGCTATCACCCGGGAAGTCGACGAAGATAGCTTCCGGTAGAGTCAGCGCCAGTGCAAAGCTGCCGCAGCCAAGTGGTTCACGTGGATGCCAGCTGGGTGGAATGACCACTACTCGCAATCCTGCGCTGCAAAATGCACTCGATAACTCGAAGTGCCGGCTAGCTGCCGCTGCTGCTAATTGGTCCGCCCGTCACGCGCACTCCTTTTATGAACCTATCCCCCGGGAAGTCGACGAAGATAGCTTCCGGTAGAGTCAGCAACAGTGCAAAAGTGCCGCAGCCAAGTGGGTCACGTGGATGCCAGCTGGGTGGAATGACCACTACTCGCAATCCTGCGGTGCAAAAATGCGCTCGATAAGTCGAAGTGCCGGCTAGCTGCCGCTGCTGCTAATTGATCCGTCCGTCACGCACACTCCTTTTATTAAGCTATCCCCCGGGAAGTCGACTAAGATAGCTTCCGGTAGAGTCAGCGCCAGTGCAAAGCTGCCGCAGCCAAGTGGGTCACGTGGATGCCAGCTGGGTGGAATGACCACTACTCGCAATCCTGCGGTGCAAAATGCAATCGATAACTCGCTCGAAGTGCCGGCTAGCTGCCGCTGCTGCTAATTGGTACGTCCGTCGCGCGCACTCCTTTTATGAAGCTATCTCCCGGGAAGTCGACGAAGATAGCTTCCGGTAGAGTCAGCGCCAGTGCAAAGTGCCGCAGCCAAGTGGGTCATGTGGATGCCAGCTGGGTGGAACGATCACTACTCGCAATCCTGCGGTGCAAAATACACTGGATAACTCGAAGTGCCGGCTAGCTACCGCTGCTAATTGGTCCGTCCGTCACGCGCACTCCTTTTATGAAGCTATCCCCCAGGAAGTCGACAAAGATAGCTTCCGGTAGAGTCAGCGCCAGTGCAAAGTGCCGCAGCCAAGTGGGTCACGTGGATGCCAGCTGGGTGGAACGACCACTACTCGCAATCCTGCGGTGCAAAATGCGCTCGATAAGTCGAAGTGCCGGCTAGCTGCCGCTGTTGCCAAATGGTTTGTACGTCACGCACACTCCTTTTATGAAGCTATCCCCCTGGAAGTCGACGAAGATAGCTCCCGGTAGAGTTAGTGTCAGTGCAAAGCTGCCGCAGCCAAGTGGGTCACATGGATTCCAGCCCGGTGGAATGACCACCACTCGCAATCCTGCGGTGCAAAATGCACTCGATAAATCGAAGTGCCGGCTAGCTGCCGCTGCTGCTAATTGGTCCGTCCGTCACGAGCAGTAATTTTATGAAGCTATCCCCCGGGAAGTCGACAAAGATAGGTTCCGGTATAGTCAGCGCCAGTGCAAAGTGCCGCAGCCAAGTGGGTCACGTGGATGCCAGCTGGGTGGAACGACCACTACTCGCAATCCTGCGGTGCAAAATGCACTCGATAACTCGAAGTGCCGGCTAGCTGCCGCTGCTAATTGGTCCGTCCGACACGCGCACTCCTTTATGAAGCTATCTCCCGGGAAGTCGACGAAGATAGCTTCCGGTAGAGTCAGCGCCAGTGCAAAGCTGCCGCAGCCAAGTGGATCACGTGAATGCCAGCTGGGTGGAATGATCACTACTCGCAATCGTGTGGTGCAAAATGCGCTCGATAAGTAGAAGTGCCGGCTAGCTGCCGCTGCTGCTAATTGGTCCGTCCGTCACGCGCACTCCATTTATGAAGCTATCCCCCGGGAAGTCGACGAAGATAGCTTCTGGTAGAGTCAGCGCCAGTGCAAAAGTGCCGCAGCCAAGTGGGTCACGTGGATGCAAGCTGGATGGAATGACCACTACTCGCAATCCTGCGGTGCAAAATGCGCTCGATAAGTCGAAGTGCCGGCTAGCTGCTGCTGCTGCTAATTGGTCCGTGCGTCACGCGCACTCCTTTTATGAAGCTATCCCCCGGGAAGTCGACGAAGATAGCTTCCAGAAGAGTCAGCGCCAGTGCAAAGTTGCTGCAGCCAAGTGGGTCACGTCGATGCCAGATGGGTGCAATGACCACTAATCGCAATCCTGCGGTGCAAAATGCGCTCGATAAGTCGAAGTGCCGGCTAGCTGCCGCTGCTGCTAATTGGTCCGACCGTCACGCGCACTCCATTATGGAGCTATCCCCCGGGATGTCGACGAAGATAGCTTACGGTAGAGTCAGCGCCAGTGCAAAGCTGCCGCAGCCAAGTGGATCACGTGAATGCCAGCTGTGTGGTATGATCACTACTCGCAATCCTGCGGTGCAAAATGCGCTCGATAAGTAGAAGTGCCGGCTAGCTGCCGCTGCTGGTAATTGGTCCGTCCGTCACGCGCACTCCATTTTGAAGCTATCACCCGGGAAGTCGACGAAGATAGCTTCCGGTAGAGTCAGCGCCAGTGCAAAGCTGCCGCAGCCAAGTGGTTCACGTGGATGCCAGCTGGGTGGAATGACCACTACTCGCAATCCTGCGCTGCAAAATGCACTCGATAACTCGAAGTGCCGGCTAGCTGCCGCTGCTGCTAATTGGTCCGCCCGTCACGCGCACTCCTTTTATGAACCTATCCCCCGGGAAGTCGACGAAGATAGCTTCCGGTAGAGTCAGCAACAGTGCAAAAGTGCCGCAGCCAAGTGGGTCACGTGGATGCCAGCTGGGTGGAATGACCACTACTCGCAATCCTGCGGTGCAAAAATGCGCTCGATAAGTCGAAGTGCCGGCTAGCTGCCGCTGCTGCTAATTGATCCGTCCGTCACGCACACTCCTTTTATTAAGCTATCCCCCGGGAAGTCGACTAAGATAGCTTCCGGTAGAGTCAGCGCCAGTGCAAAGCTGCCGCAGCCAAGTGGGTCACGTGGATGCCAGCTGGGTGGAATGACCACTACTCGCAATCCTGCGGTGCAAAATGCAATCGATAACTCGCTCGAAGTGCCGGCTAGCTGCCGCTGCTGCTAATTGGTACGTCCGTCGCGCGCACTCCTTTTATGAAGCTATCTCCCGGGAAGTCGACGAAGATAGCTTCCGGTAGAGTCAGCGCCAGTGCAAAGTGCCGCAGCCAAGTGGGTCATGTGGATGCCAGCTGGGTGGAACGATCACTACTCGCAATCCTGCGGTGCAAAATACACTGGATAACTCGAAGTGCCGGCTAGCTACCGCTGCTAATTGGTCCGTCCGTCACGCGCACTCCTTTTATGAAGCTATCCCCCAGGAAGTCGACAAAGATAGCTTCCGGTAGAGTCAGCGCCAGTGCAAAGTGCCGCAGCCAAGTGGGTCACGTGGATGCCAGCTGGGTGGAACGACCACTACTCGCAATCCTGCGGTGCAAAATGCGCTCGATAAGTCGAAGTGCCGGCTAGCTGCCGCTGTTGCCAAATGGTTTGTACGTCACGCACACTCCTTTTATGAAGCTATCCCCCTGGAAGTCGACGAAGATAGCTCCCGGTAGAGTTAGTGTCAGTGCAAAGCTGCCGCAGCCAAGTGGGTCACATGGATTCCAGCCCGGTGGAATGACCACCACTCGCAATCCTGCGGTGCAAAATGCACTCGATAAATCGAAGTGCCGGCTAGCTGCCGCTGCTGCTAATTGGTCTGTCCGTCACGAGCAGTAATTTTATGAAGCTATCCCCCGGGAAGTCGACAAAGATAGGTTCCGGTATAGTCAGCGCCAGTGCAAAGTGCCGCAGCCAAGTGGGTCACGTGGATGCCAGCTGGGTGGAACGACCACTACTCGCAATCCTGCGGTGCAAAATGCACTCGATAACTCGAAGTGCCGGCTAGCTGCCGCTGCTAATTGGTCCGTCCGACACGCGCACTCCTTTATGAAGCTATCCCCCGGGAAGTCGACGAAGATAGCTTCCGGTAGAGTCAGCAACAGTGCAAAAGTTCCGCAGCCAAATGGGTCACATGGATGCCAGCTGGGTGGAATGGCCACTACTCTCAATCCTGCGGTGCAAAATGCGCTCGATAAGTCGAAGTGCCGGCTAGCTGCCGCTGCTGCTAATTGGTCCGTCCGACACGCGCACTCCCTTTATGAAGCTATCCCCCGAGAAGTCGACGAAGATAGCTTCTGGTAGAGTCAGCGCCAGTGCAAAAGTGCCGCAGCGAAGTGGGTCACGTGGATGCAAGCTGGATGGAATGACCACTACTCGCAATCCTGCGGTGCAAAATGCGCTCGATAAGTCGAAGTGCCGGCTAGCTGCTGCTGCTGCTAATTGGTCCGTGCGTCACGCGCACTCCTTTTATGAAGCTATCCCCCGGGAAGTCGACGAAGATAGCTTCCAGAAGAGTCAGCGCCAGTGCAAAGCTGCTGCAGCCAAGTGGGTCACGTCGATGCCAGATGGGTGCAATGACCACTAATCGCAATCCTGCGGTGCAAAATGCGCTCGATAAGTCGAAGTGCCGGCTAGCTGCCGCTGCTGCTAATTGGTCCGACCGTCACGCGCACTCCATTATGAAGCTATCCCCCGGGAAGTCGACGAAGATAGCTTCCGGTAGAGTCAGCGCCAGTGCAAAGCTGCCGCAGCCAAGTGGATCACGTGAATGCCAGCTGTGTGGTATGATCACTACTCGCAATCCTGCGGTGCAAAATGCGCTCGATAAGTAGAAGTGCCGGCTAGCTGCCGCTGCTGCTAATTGGTCCGTCCGTCACGCGCACTCCATTTATGAAGCTATCCCCTGGGAAGTCGACGAAGATAGCTTCCGGTAGAGTCAGTGCAAAGATGCCGCAGCCAAGTGGGTCACGTGGATGCCAGCTGGGTGGAATGACCACTACTCGAAATCCAGCGCTGCAAAATGCGCTCGATAAGTCGAAGTGCCGGCTAGCTGCCGCTGTTGCCAAGTGGCCCGTCCGTCACGCGCACTCCCTTTATGAAGCTATCCCCCGGGAAGTCAACGAAGATCGCTTCCGGTAGTGTCAGCGCCAGTGCAAAGCTGCTGCAGCCAAGTGGGTCACGTGGATGCCAACTGGGTGGAATGACCACTACTCTCAATCCTGCGGTGCAAAATGCGCTCGATAAGTCGAAGTACCGGCTAGCTGCCGCTGCTGCTAATTGGTCCGTCCGACACGCGCACTCCCTTTATGAAGCTATCCCCCGGGAAGTCGACGAAGATAGCTTCTGGTAGAGTCAGCAACAGTGCAAAAGTGCCGCAGCCAAGTGGGTCACGTGGATGCCAGCTGGGTGGAATGACCACTACTCGCAATCCTGCGGTGCAAAAATGCGCTCGATAAGTCGAAGTGCCGGCTAGCTGCCGCTGCTGCTAATTGAGCCGTCCGTCACGCACACTCCTTTTATTAAGCTATCCCCCGGGAAGTCGACTAAGATAGCTTCCGGTAGAGTCAGCGCCAGTGCAAAGCTGCCGCAGCCAAGTGGTTCACGTGGATGCCAGCTGGGTGGAATGACCACTACTCGCAATCCTGCGCTGCAAAATGCACTCGATAACTCGAAGTGCCGGCTAGCTGCCGCTGCTGCTAATTGGTCCGCCCGTCACGCGCACTCCTTTTATGAACCTATCCCCCGGGAAGTCGACGAAGATAGCTTCCGGTAGAGTCAGCAACAGTGCAAAAGTGCCGCAGCCAAGTGGGTCACGTGGATGCCAGCTGGGTGGAATGACCACTACTCGCAATCCTGCGGTGCAAAAATGCGCTCGATAAGTCGAAGTGCCGGCTAGCTGCCGCTGCTGCTAATTGATCCGTCCGTCACGCACACTCCTTTTATTAAGCTATCCCCAGGGAAGTCGACTAAGATAGCTTCCGGTAGAGTCAGCGCCAGTGCAAAGCTGCCGCAGCCAAGTGGGTCACGTGGATGCCAGCTGGGTGGAATGACCACTACTCGCAATCCTGCGGTGCAAAATGCAATCGATAACTCGCTCGAAGTGCCGGCTAGCTGCCGCTGCTGCTAATTGGTACGTCCGTCGCGCGCACTCCTTTTATGAAGCTATCTCCCGGGAAGTCGACGAAGATAGCTTCCGGTAGAGTCAGCGCCAGTGCAAAGTGCCGCAGCCAAGTGGGTCATGTGGATGCCAGCTGGGTGGAACGATCACTACTCGCAATCCTGCGGTGCAAAATGCACTCGACAAATCGAAGTGCCGGCTAGCTACCGCTGCTAATTGGTCCGTCCGTCACGCGCACTCCTTTTATGAAGCTATCCCCCAGGAAGTCGACAAAGATAGCTTCCGGTAGAGTCAGCGCCAGTGCAAAGTGCCGCAGCCAAGTGGGTCACGTGGATGCCAGCTGGGTGGAACGACCACTACTCGCAATCCTGCGGTGCAAAATGCGCTCGATAAGTCGAAGTGCCGGCTAGCTGTCGCTGTTGCCAAATGGTCTGTACGTCACGCACACTCCTTTTATGAAGCTATCCCCCTGGAAGTCGACGAAGATAGCTCCCGGTAGAGTCAGTGTCAGTGCAAAGCTGCCGCAGCCAAGTGGGTCACATGGATTCCAGCCCGGTGGAATGACCACCACTCGCAATCCTGCGGTGCAAAATGCAATCGATAACTCGCTCGAAGTGCCGGCTAGCTGCCGCTGCTGCTAATTGGTCAGTCCGTCACGCGCACTCCATTTATGAAGCTATCCCCCGGGAAGTCGACGAAGATAGCTTCCGGTAGAGTCAGCGCCAGTGCAAAGCTGCTGCAGCCAAGTGGGTCACGTGGATGCCAGATGGGTGGAATGACCACTAATCGCAATCCTGCGGTGCAAAATGCGCTCGATAAGTCGAAGTGCCGGCTAGCTGCCGCTGCTGCTAATTGGTCCGTCCTACACGCGCACTCCCTTTATGAAGCTATCCCCCGGGAAGTCGACGAAGATAGCTTCTGGTAGAGTCAGCGCCAGTGCAAAAGTGCCGCAGCCAAGTGGGTCACGTGGATGCAAGCTGGATGGAATGACCACTACTCGCAATCCTGCGGTGCAAAATGCGCTCGATAAGTCGAAGTGCCGGCTAGCTGCTGCTGCTGCTAATTGGTCCGTGCGTCACGCGCACTCCTTTTATGAAGCTATCCCCCGGGAAGTCGACGAAGATAGCTTCCAGAAGAGTCAGCGCCAGTGCAAAGTTGCAGCAGCCAAGTGGGGCACGTCGATGCCAGATGGGTGCAATGACCACTAATCGCAATCCTGCGGTGCAAAATGCGCTCGATATGTCGAAGTGCCGGCTAGCTGCCGCTGCTGCTAATTGGTCCGACCGTCACGCGCACTCCATTATGAAGCTATCCCCCGGGAAGTCGACGAAGATAGCTTCCGGTAGAGTGAGCGCCAGTGCAAGGCTGCCGCAGCCAAGTGGATCACGTGAATGCCAGCTGTGTGGTATGATCACTACTCGCATTCCTGCGGTGCAAAATGCGCTCGATAAGTAGAAGTGCCGGCTAGCTGCCGCTGCTGCTAATTGGTCCGTCCGTCACGCGCACTCCATTTTGAAGCTATCCCCCGGGAAGTCGACGAAGATAGCTTCCGGTAGAGTCAGCGCCAGTGCAAAGCTGCCGCAGCCAAGTGGTTCACGTGGATGCCAGCTGGGTGGAATGACCACTACTCGCAATCCTGCGCTGCAAAATGCACTCGATAACTCGAAGTGCCGGCTAGCTGCCGCTGCTGCTAATTGGTCCGCCCGTCACGCGCACTCCTTTTATGAACCTATCCCCCGGGAAGTCGACGAAGATAGCTTCCGGTAGAGTCAGCAACAGTGCAAAAGTGCCGCAGCCAAGTGGGTCACGTGGATGCCAGCTGGGTGGAATGACCACTACTCTCAATCCTGCGGTGCAAAATGCGCTCGATAAGTCGAAGTGCCGGCTAGCTGCCGCTGCTGCTAATTGATCCGTCCGTCACGCACACTCCTTTTATTACGCTATCCCCCGTTAAGTCGACTAAGATAGCTTCCGGTAGAGTCAGCGCCAGTGCAAAGCTGCCGCAGCCAAGTGGGTCACGTGGATGCCAGCTGGGTGGAATGACCACTACTCGCAATCCTGCGGTGCAAAATGCAATCGATAACTCGCTCGAAGTGCCGGCTAGCTGCCCCTGCTGCTAATTGGTACGTGCGTCGCGCGCACTCCTTTTATGAAGCTATCTCCCGGGAAGTCGACGAAGATAGCTTCCGGTAGAGTCAGCGCCAGTGCAAAGTGCCGCAGCAAAGTGGGTCATGTGGATGCCAGCTGGGTGGAACGATCACTACTCGCAATCCTGCGGTGCAAAATGCACTCGATAACTCGAAGTGCCGGCTAGCTACCGCTGCTAATTGGTCCGTCCGTCACGCGCACTCCTTTTATGAAGCTATCCCCCAGGAAGTCGACAAAGATAGCTTCCGGTAGAGTCAGCGCCAGTGCAAAGTGCCGCAGCCAAGTGGGTCACGTGGATGCCAGCTGGGTGGAACGACCACTACTCGCAATCCTGCGGTGCAAAATGCGCTCGATAAGTCGAAGTGCCGGCTAGCTGCCGCTGTTGCCAAATGGTCTGTACGTCACGCACACTCCTTTTATGAAGCTATCCCCCTTGAAGTCGACGAAGATAGCTCCCGGTAGAGTCAGTGTCAGTGCAAAGCTGCCGCAGCCAAGTGGGTCACATGGATTCCAGCCCGGTGGAATGACCACCACTCGCAATCCTGCGGTGCAAAATGCAATCGATAACTCGCTCGAAGTGCCGGCTAGCTGCCGCTGCTGCTAATTGGTCCGTCCGTCGCGCGCACTCCTTTTATGAAGCTATCTCCCGGGAAGTCGACGAAGATAGCTTCCGGTAGAGTCAGCGCCAGTGCAAAGCTGCCGCAGCCAAGTGGGTCACGTGAATGCCAGCTGGGTGGAATGATCACTACTCGCAATCCTGCGGTGCAAAATGCGCTCGATAAGTCGAAGTGCCGGCTAGCTGCCGCTGCTGCTAATTGGTCCGTCCGTCGCGCGCACTCCTTTTATGAAGCTATCTCCCGGGAAGTCGACGAAGATAGCTTCCGGTAGAGTCAGCGCCAGTGCAAAGCTGCCGCAGCCAAGTGGATCACGTGAATGCCAGCTGGGTGGAATGATCACTACTCGCAATCCTGCGGTGCAAAATGCGCTCGATAAGTAGAAGTGCCGGCTAGCTGCCGCTGCTGCTAATTGGTCCGTCCGTCACGCGCACTCCATTTATGAAGCTATCCCCCGGGAAGTCGACGAAGATAGCTTCCGGTAGAGTCAGCGCCAGTGCAAAGCTGCCGCAGCCAAGTGGGTCACGTGGATGCCAGCTGGGTGGAATGACCACTACTCGCAATCCTGCGGTGCAAAATGCGCTCGATAAGTCGAAGTGCCGGCTAGCTGCCGCTGCTGCTAATTGGTCCGTCCGTACACGCGCACTCCCTTTATGAAGCTATCCCCCGGGAAGTCGACGAAGATAGCTTCTGGTAGAGTCAGCGCCAGTGCAAAAGTGCCGCAGCCAAGTGGGTCACGTGGATGCAAGCTGGATGGAATGACCACTACTCGCAATCCTGCGGTGCAAAATGCGCTCGATAAGTCGAAGTGCCGGCTAGCTGCTGCTGCTGCTAATTGGTCCGTGCGTCACGCGCACTCCTTTTATGAAGCTATCCCCCGGGAAGTCGACGAAGATAGCTTCCAGAAGAGTCAGCGCCAGTGCAAAGTTGCCGCAGCCAAGTGGGTCACGTCGATGCCAGATGGGTGCAATGACCACTAATCGCAATCCTGCGGTGCAAAATGCGCTCGATAAGTCGAAGTGCCGGCTAGCTGCCGCTGCTGCTAATTGGTCCGACCGTCACGCGCACTCCATTATGAAGCTATCCCCCGGGAAGTCGACGAAGATAGCTTCCGGTAGAGTCAGCGCCAGTGCAAAGCTGCCGCAGCCAAGTGGATCACGTGAATGCCAGCTGTGTGGTATGATCACTACTCGCAATCCTGCGGTGCAAAATGCGCTCGATAAGTAGAAGTGCCGGCTAGCTGCCGCTGCTGCTAATTGGTCCGTCCGTCACGCGCACTCCATTTATGAAGCTATCCCCCGGGAAGTCGACGAAGATAGCTTCCGGTAGAGTCAGCGCCAGTGCAAAGCTGCCGCAGCCAAGTGGTTCACGTGGATGCCAGCTGGGTGGAATGACCACTACTCGCAATCCTGCGCTGCAAAATGCGCTCGATAAGTCGAAGTGCCGGCTAGCTGCCGCTGCTGCTAATTGGTCCGTCCGTCACGCGCACTCCTTTTATGAAGCTATCCCCCGTGGAAGTCGACTAAGATAGCTTCCGGTAGAGTCAGCGCCAGTGCAAAGCTGCCGCAGCCAAGTGGGTCACGTGGATGCCAGCTGGGTGGAATGACCACTACTCGCAATCCTGCGGTGCAAAATGCACTCGATAACTCGCTCGAAGTGCCGGCTAGCTGCCGCTGCTGCTAATTGGTACGTCCGTCGCGCGCACTCCTTTTATGAAGCTATCTCCCGGGAAGTCGACGAAGATAGCTTCCGGTAGAGTCAGCGCCAGTGCAAAGTGCCGCAGCCAAGTGGGCCACGTGGATGCCAGCTGGGTGGAATGATCACTACTCGCAATCCTGCGGTGCAAAATGCACTCGATAACTCGAAGTGCCGGCTAGCTGCCGCTGTTGCCAAATGGTCTGTACGTCACGCACACTCCTTTTATGAAGCTATCCCCCTTGAAGTCGACGAAGATAGCTCCCGGTAGAGTCAGTGTCAGTGCAAAGCTGCCGCAGCCAAGTGGGTCACATGGATTCCAGCCCGGTGGAATGACCACCACTCGCAATCCTGCGGTGCAAAATGCAATCGATAACTCGCTCGAAGTGCCGGCTAGCTGCCGCTGCTGCTAATTGGTCCGTCCGTCGCGCGCACTCCTTTTATGAAGCTATCTCCCGGGAAGTCGACGAAGATAGCTTCCGGTAGAGTCAGCGCCAGTGCAAAGCTGCCGCAGCCAAGTGGGTCACGTGGATGCCAGCTGGGTGGAATGATCACTACTCGCAATCCTGCGGTGCAAAATGCGCTCGATAAGTCGAAGTGCCGGCTAGCTGCCGCTGCTGCTAATTGGTCCGTCCGTCGCGCGCACTCCTTTTATGAAGCTATCTCCCGGGAAGTCGACGAAGATAGCTTCCGGTAGAGTCAGCGCCAGTGCAAAGCTGCCGCAGCCAAGTGGATCACGTGAATGCCAGCTGGGTGGAATGATCACTACTCGCAATCCTGCGGTGCAAAATGCGCTCGATAAGTAGAAGTGCCGGCTAGCTGCCGCTGCTGCTAATTGGTCCGTCCGTCACGCGCACTCCATTTATGAAGCTATCCCCCGGGAAGTCGACGAAGATAGCTTCCGGTAGAGTCAGCGCCAGTGCAAAGCTGCTGCAGCCAAGTGGGTCACGTGGATGCCAGATGGGTGGAATGACCACTAATCGCAATCCTGCGGTGCAAAATGCGCTCGATAAGTCGAAGTGCCGGCTAGCTGCCGCTGCTGCTAATTGGTCCGTCCTACACGCGCACTCCCTTTATGAAGCTATCCCCCGGGAAGTCGACGAAGATAGCTTCTGGTAGAGTCAGCGCCAGTGCAAAAGTGCCGCAGCCAAGTGGGTCACGTGGATGCAAGCTGGATGGAATGACCACTACTCGCAATCCTGCGGTGCAAAATGCGCTCGATAAGTCGAAGTGCCGGCTAGCTGCTGCTGCTGCTAATTGGTCCGTGCGTCACGCGCACTCCTTTTATGAAGCTATCCCCCGGGAAGTCGACGAAGATAGCTTCCAGAAGAGTCAGCGCCAGTGCAAAGTTGCAGCAGCCAAGTGGGTCACGTCGATGCCAGATGGGTGCAATGACCACTAATCGCAATCCTGCGGTGCAAAATGCGCTCGATAAGTCGAAGTGCCGGCTAGCTGCCGCTGCTGCTAATTGGTCCGACCGTCACGCGCACTCCATTATGAAGCTATCCCCCGGGAAGTCGACGAAGATAGCTTCCGGTAGAGTCAGCGCCAGTGCAAAGCTGCCGCAGCCAAGTGGATCACGTGAATGCCAGCTGTGTGGTATGATCACTACTCGCAATCCTGCGGTGCAAAATGCGCTCGATAAGTCGAAGTGCCGGCTAGCTGCCGCTGCTGCTAATTGGTCCGTCCGTCACGCGCACTCCATTTATGAAGCTATCCCCCGGGAAGTCGACGAAGATAGCTTCCGGTAGAGTCAGCGCCAGTGCAAAGCTGCCGCAGCCAAGTGGGTCACGTGGATGCCAGCTGGGTGGAATGACCACTACTCGCAATCCTGCGCTGCAAAATGCGCTCGATAAGTCGAAGTGCCGGCTAGCTGCCGCTGCTGCTAATTGGTCCGACCGTCACGCGCACTCCATTATGAAGCTATCCCCCGGGAAGTCGACGAAGATAGCTTCCGGTAGAGTCAGCGCCAGTGCAAAGCTGCCGCAGCCAAGTGGATCACGTGAATGCCAGCTGTGTGGTATGATCACTACTCGCAATCCTGCGGTGCAAAATGCGCTCGATACGTAGAAGTGCCGGCTAGCTGCCGCTGCTGCTAATTGGTCCGTCCGTCACGCGCACTCCATTTATGAAGCTATCCCCTGGGAAGTCGACGAAGATAGCTTCCGGTAGAGTCAGTGCAAAGATGCCGCAGCCAAGTGGGTCACGTGGATGCCAGCTGGGTGGAATGACCACTACTCGAAATCCAGCGCTGCAAAATGCGCTCGATAAGTCGAAGTGCCGGCTAGCTGCCGCTGTTGCCAAGTGGTCCGTCCGTCACGCGCACTCCTTTTATGAAGCTATCCCCCGGGAAGTCGACGAAGATAGCTTCTGGTAGAGTCAGCGCCAGTGCAAAAGTGCCGCAGCCAAGTGGGTCACGTGGATGCCAGCTGGGTGGAATGACCACTACTCGCAATCCTGCGGTGCAAAAATGCGCTCGATAAGTCGAAGTGCCGGCTAGCTGCCGCTGCTGCTAACTGATCCGTCCGTCACGCACACTCCTTTTATTAAGCTATCCCCCGGGAAGTCGACTAAGATAGCTTCCGGTAGAGTCAGCGCCAGTGCAAAGCTGCCGCAGCCAAGTGGGTCACGTGGATGCCAGCTGGGTGGAATGACCACTACTCGCAATCCTGCGGCGCAAAATGCAATCGATAACTCGCTCGAAGTGCCGGCTGGCTGCCGCTGCTGCTAATTGGTCCGTCCGTCGCGCGCACTCCTTTTATGAAGCTATCTCCCGGGAAGTCGACGAAGATAGCTTCCGGTAGAGTCAGCGCCAGTGCAAAGCTGCCGCAGCCAAGTGGATCACGTGAATGCCAGCTGGGTGGAATGATCACTACTCGCAATCCTGCGGTGCAAAATGCGCTCGATAAGTATAAGTGCCGGCTAGCTACCGCTGCTGCTAATTGGTCCATCCGTCACGCGCACTCCATTTATGAAGCTCTCCCCCGGGAAGTCGACGAAGATAGCTTCCGGTAGAGTCAGCGCCAGTGCAAAGTGCCGCAGCCAAGTGGGTCACGTGGATGCCAGCTGGGTGGAATGACCATTACTCGAAATCCAGCGCTGCAAAATGCGCTCGATAAGTCGATGTGCCGGCTAGCTGCCGCTGTTGCCAAATGGTCTGTACGTCACGCACACTCCTTTTATGAAGCTATCCCCCTGGAAGTCGACGAAGATAGCTTCCGGTAGAGTCAGCGCCAGTGCAAAGTGCCGCAGCCAAGTGGGTCACGTGGATGCCAGCTGGGTGGAATGACCACCACTCGCAATCCTGCGGTGCAAAATGCACTCGATAAATCGAAGTGCCGGCTAGCTGCCGCTGCTGCTAATTGGTCCGTCCGTCACGAGCACTAATTTTATGAAGCTATCCCCCGGGAAGTCGACAAAGATAGCTTCCGGTAGAGTCAGCGCCAGTGCAAAGTGCCGCAGCCAAGTGGGTCACGTTGATGCCAGCTGGGTGGAACGACCACTACTCGCAATCCTGCGGTGCAAAATGCACTCAATAACTCGAAGTGCCGGCTAGCTGCCGCTGCTAATTGGTCCGACCGTCACGCGCACTCCATTATGAAGCTATCCCCCGGGAAGTCGACGAAGATAGCTTCCGGTAGAGTCAGCGCCAGTGCAAAGCTGCCGCAGCCAAGTGGATCACGTGAATGCCAGCTGTGTGGTATCATCACTACTCGCAATCCTGCGGTGCAAAATGGGCTCGATAAGTAGAAGTGCCGGCTAGCTGCCGCTGCTGCTAATTGGTCCGTCCGTCACGCGCACTCCATTTATGAAGCTATCCCCTGGGAAGTCGACGAAGATAGCTTCCGGTAGAGTCAGTGCAAAGATGCCGCAGCCAAGTGGGTCACGTGGATGCCAACTGGGTGGAATGACCACTACTCTCAATCCTGCGGTGCAAAATGCGCTCGATAAGTCGAAGTGCTGGCTAGCTGCCGCTGTTGCCAAATGGTCTGTACGTCAAGCGCACTCTTTTTATGAAGCTATCCTCCTGGATGTCGATGAAGATAGCTTCCGGTAGAGTCAGTGTCAGTGCAAAGCTGCCGCAGCGAAGTGGGTCACATGGATTACAGCCCGGTGGAATGACCACCACTCGCAATCCTGCGGTGCAAAATGCACTCGATAAATCGAAGTGCCGGCTAGCTGCCGCTGCTGCTAATTGGTCCGACCATCACGAACACTAATTTTATGAAGCTATCCCCCGGGAAGTCGACAAAGATAGCTTCCGGTAGAGTCAGCGCCAGTGCAAAGTGCCGCAGCCAAGTGGGTCACGTGGATGCCAGCTGGGTGGAACGATCACTACTCGCAATCCAGCGGTGCAAAATGCACTCGATAACTCGAAGTGCCGGCTAGCTGCCGCTGCTAATTGGTCCGTCCGTCACGCGCACTCCTTTTATGAAGCTATCCCCCGGGAAGTCGACGAAGATAGCTTCCGGTAGAGTCAGCGCCAGTGCAAAGCTGCAGCAGCCAAATGGGTCACGTGGATGCCAGCCGGGTCGAGTGACTACTACTCGCAATCCTGCGGTGGAAAATGCGCTCGATAAGTCGAAGTGCCGGCTAGCTGCCGCTGCTGCTAATTGGTCCGTCCGTCACGCGCACTCCTTTATGAAGCTATCCCCCGGAAAGTCGACGAAGATAGCTTCTGGTAGAGTCAGGGCCAGTGCAAAAGTGCCGCAGCCAATTGGGTCACGTGGATGCAAGCTGGGTGGAATGACCACTACTCGCAATCCTGCGGTGCAAAATGCGCTCGATAAGTCGAAGTGCCGGCTAGCTGCCGCTGTTTCCACGTGGTCCGTCCGTCACGCGCACTCCTTTATGAAGCTATCCCCCGGAAAGTCGACGAAGATAGCTTCCTGTATAGTCAGCGCCAGTGCAAAGTGCCGCAGCAAAGTGGATCACGGGAATTCCAGCTGTGTGGTATGATCACTACTCGCAATCCTGCGGTCCAAAATGCGCTCAATAAGTAGAAGTGCCGGCTAGCTCCCGCTGCTGCTAATTGGTCCGTCCGTCACGCGCACTCCATTTTGAAGCTATCCCCCGGGATGTCGACGAAGATAGCTTCCGGTAGAGTCAACGCCAGTGCAAAGCTGCCGCAGCCAAGTGGTTCACGTGGATGCCAGCTGGGTGGAATGACCGCTACTCGCAAACCTGCGCTGCAAAATGCGCTCGATAAGTCGAAGTTCCGGCTAGCTGCCGCTGCTGCTAATTGGTCCGTCCATCACGCGCACTCCTTTTATTAAGCTATCCCCCGGGAAGTCGACGAAGATAGCTTCCGGTAGAGTCAGCGCCAGTGCAAAGCTGCAGCAGCCAAATGGGTCACGTGGATGCCAGCCGGGTCGAGTGACTACTACTCGCAATCCTGCGGTGGAAAATGCGCTCGATAAGTCGAAGTGCCGGCTAGCTGCCGCTGCTGCTAATTGGTCCGTCCGACACGCGCACTCCTTTATAAGGCTATCCCCCGGGAAGTCGACGAAGATAGCTTCTGGTAGAGTCAGGGCCAGTGCAAAAGTGCCGCAGCCAATTGGGTCACGTGGATGCCAGCTGGGTGGAATGACCACTACTCGCAATCCTGCGGTGCAAAATGCAATCGATAACTCGCTCGAAGTGCCGGCTAGCTGCTGCTGCTGCTAATTGGTACGTCCGTCGCGCGCACTCCTTTTATGAAGCTATCTCCCGGGAAGTCGACGAAGATAGCTTCCAGAAGAGTCAGCGCCAGTGCAAGCTGCTGCAGCCAAGTGGGTCACGTCGATGCCAGATGGGAGCAATGACCACTAATCGCAATTCTGCGGTGCAAAATGCGCTCGATAAGTCGAAGTGCCGGCTAGCTGCCGCTGCTGCTAATTGGTCCGACCGTCACGCCCACTCCATTATGAAGCTATCCCCCGGGAAGTCGACGAAGATAGCTTCCGGTAGAGTCAGCGCCAGTGCAAAGCTGCCGCAGCCAAGTGGATCACGTGAATGCCAGCTGTGTGGTGTGATCACTACTCGCAATCCTGCGGTGCAAAATGCACTCGATAAGTAGAAGTGCCGGCTAGCTGCCGCTGCTGCTAATTGGTCCGTCCGTCACGCGCACTCCATTTTGAAGCTATCCCCCGGGAAGTCGACGAAGATAGCTTCCGGTAGAGTCAGCGCCAGTGCAAAGCTGCCGCAGCCAAGTGGTTCACGTGGATGCCAGCTGGGTGGAATGACCACTACTCGCAATCCTGCGCTGCAAAATGCACTCGATAACTCGAAGTGCCGGCTAGCTGCCGCTGCTGCTAATTGGTCCGCCCGTCACGCGCACTCCTTTTATGAACCTATCCCCCGGGAAGTCGACGAAGATAGCTTCCGGTAGAGTCAGCAACAGTGCAAAAGTGCCGCAGCCAAGTGGGTCACGTAGATGCCAGCTGGGTGGAACGACCACTACTCGCAATCCTGCGGTGCAAAAATGCGCTCGATAAGTCGAAGTGCCGGCTAGCTGCCGCTGCTGCTAATTGGTCCGTCCGTCACGCGCACTCCATTATGAAGCTATCCCCAGGGAAGTCGACTAAGATAGCTTCCGGTAGAGTCAGCGCCAGTGCAAAGCTGCCGCAGCCAAGTGGGTCACGTGGATGCCAGCTGGGTGGAATGACCACTACTCGCAATCCTGCGGTGCAAAATGCAATCGATAACTCGCTCGAAGTGCCGGCTAGCTGCTGCTGCTGCTAATTGGTACGTCCGTCGCGCGCACTCCTTTTATGAAGCTATCTCCCGGGAAGTCGACGAAGATAGCTTCCGGTAGAGTCAGCGCCAGTGCAAAGTGCCGCAGCCAAGTGGGTCATGTGGATGCCAGCTGGGTGGAACGATCACTACTCGCAATCCTGCGGTGCAAAATGCACTCGATAACTCGAAGTGCCGGCTAGCTACGCTGCTGCTAATTGGTCCGTCCGTCACGCGCACTCCTTTTATGAAGCTATCCCCCAGGAAGTCGACAAAGATAGCTTCCGGTAGAGTCAGCGCCAGTGCAAAGTGCCGCAGCCAAGTGGGTCACGTGGATTCCAGCTGGGTGGAACGACCACTACTCGCAATCCTGCGGTGCAAAATGCGCTCGATAAGTCGAAGTGCCGGCTAGCTGCCGCTGCTGCTACTTGGTCCGTCCGTCGCGCGCACTCCTTTTATGAAGCTATCTCCCGGGAAGTCGACGAAGATAGCTTCCGGTAGAGTCGGCGCCAGTGCAAAGCTGCCGCAGCCAAGTGGATCACGTGAATGCCAGCTGGGTGGAATGATCACTACTCGCAATCGTGCGGTGCAAAATGCGCTCGATAAGTGGAAGTGCCGGCTAGCTGCCGCTGCTGCTAATTGGTCCGTCCGTCACGCGCACTCCATTTATAAAGCTATCCCCCGGGAAGTCGACGAAGATAGCTTCCGGTAGAGTCAGCGCCAGTGCAAAAGTGCCGCAGCCAAGTGGGTCACGTGGATGCAAGCTGGATGGAATGACCACTACTCGCAATCCTGCGGTGCAAAATGCGCTCGATAAGTCGAAGTGCCGGCTAGCTGCCGCTGCTGCTAATTGGTCCGTCCTGCACGCGCACTCCCTTTATGAAGCTATCCCCCGGGAAGTCGACGAAGATAGCTTCTAGTAGAGTCAGCGCCAGTGCAAAAGTGCCGCAGCCAAGTGGGTCACGTGGATGCCAGCCGGGTCGAGTGACTGCTACTCGCAATCCTGCGGTGGAAAATGCGCTCGATAAGTCGAAGTGCCGGCTAGCTGCTGCTGCTGCTAATTGGTCCGTGCGTCACGCGCACTCCTTTTATGAAGCTATCCCCCGGGAAGTCGACGAAGATAGCTTCCAGAAGAGTCAGCGCCAGTGCAAAGCTGCTGCAGCCAAGTGGGTCACGTCGATGCCAGATGGGTGCAATGACCACTAATAGCAATCCTGCGGTGCAAAATGCGCTCGATAAGTCGAAGTGCCGGCTAGCTGCCGCTGCTGCTAATTGGTCCGACCGTCACGCGCACTCCATTATGAAGCTATCCCCCGGGAAGTCGACGAAGATAGCTTCCGGTAGAGTCAGCGCCAGTGCAAAGCTGCCGCAGCCAAGTGGGTCACGTGGATGCCAGCTGGGTGGAATGACCACTACTCGCAATCCTGCGGTGCAAAATGCAATCGATAACTCGCTCGAAGTGCCGGCTGGCTGCCGCTGCTGCTAATTGGTCCGTCCGTCGCGCGCACTCCTTTTATGAAGCTATCTCCCGGGAAGTCGACGAAGATAGCTTCCGGTAGAGTCAGCGCCAGTGCAAAGCTGCCGCAGCCAAGTGGATCACGTGAATGCCAGCTGGGTGGAATTGTCACTACTCGCAATCCTGCGGTGCAAAATGCGCTCGATAAGTAGAAGTGCCGGCTAGCTGCCGCTGCTGCTAATTGGTCCATCCGTCACGCGCACTCCATTTATGAAGCTCTCCCCCGGGAAGTCGACGAAGATAGCTTCCGGTAGAGTCAGTGCAAAGATGCCGCAGCCAAGTGGGTCACGTGGATGCCAGCTGGGTGGAATGACCATTACTCGAAATCCAGCGCTGCAAGATGCGCTCGATAAGTCGAAGTGCCGGCTAGCTGCCGCTGTTGCCAAATGGTCTGTACGTCACGCACACTCCTTTTATGAAGCTATCCCCCTGGAAGTCGACGAAGATAGCTTCCGGTAGAGTCAGCGCCAGTGCAAAGTGCCGCAGCCAAGTGGGTCACGTGGATGCCAGCTGGGTGGAACGACCACTACTCGCAATCCTGCGGTGCAAAATGCGCTCGATAAGTCGAAGTGCCGGCTAGCTGCCGCTGTTGCTAAATGGTCTGTACGTCACGCACACTCCTTTTATGAAGCTATCCCCTGGAAGTCGACGAAGATAGCTCCCGGTAGAGTTAGTGTCAGTGCAAAGCTGCCGCAGCCAAGTGGGTCACACGGATTCCAGCCCGGTGGAATGACCACCACTCGCAATCCTGCGGTGCAAAATGCACTCGATAAATCGAAGTGCCGGCTAGCTGCCGCTGCTGCTAATTGGTCCGTCCGTCACGAGCACTAATTTTATGAAGCTATCCCCCGGGAAGTCGACAAAGATAGCTTCCGGTAGAGTCAGCGCCAGTGCAAAGTGCCGCAGCCAAGTGGGTCACGTGGATGCCAGCTGGGTGGAACGACCACTACTCGCAATCCTGCGGTGCAAAATGCACTCGATAACTCGAAGTGCCGGCTAGCTGCCGCTGCTAATTGGTCCGTCCGACACGCGCACTCCTTTATGAAGCTATCCCCCGGGAAGTCGACGAAGATAGCTTCCGGTAGAGTCAGCAACAGTGCAAAAGTGCCGCAGCCAAATTGGTCACATGGATGCCAGCTGGGTGGAACGACCACTACTCTCAATCCTGCGGTGCAAAATGCGCTCGATAAGTCGAATTGCCGGCTAGCTGCCGCTGCTGCTAATTGGTCCGTCCGACACGCGCACTCCCTTTATGAAGCTATCCCCCGGGAAGTCGACGAAGATAGCTTCTGGTAGAGTCAGCGCCAGTGCAAAAGTGCCGCAGCGAAGTGGGTCACGTGGATGCAAGCTGGATGGAATGACCACTACTCGCAATCCTGCGGTGCAAAATGCGCTCGATAAGTCGAAGTGCCGGCTAGCTGCTGCTGCTGATAATTGGTCCGTGCGTCACGCGCACTCCTTTTATGAAGCTATCCCCCGGGAAGTCGACGAAGATAGCTTCCAGAAGAGTCAGCGCCATTGCAAAGCTGCTGCAGCCAAGTGGGTCACGTCGATGCCAGATGGGTGCAATGACCACTAATGGCAATCCTGTGGTGCAAAATGCGCTCGATAAGTCGAAGTGCCGGCTAGCTGCCGCTGCTGCTAATTTGTCCGACCGTCACGCGCACTCCATTATGAAGCTATCCCCCGGGAAGTCGACGAAGATAGCTTCCGGTAGAGTCAGCGCCAGTGCAAAGCTGCCGCAGCCAAGTGGATCACGTGAATGCCAGCTGTGTGGTATGATCACTACTCGCAATCCTGCGGTGCAAAATGCGCTCGATAAGTAGAAGTGCCGGCTAGCTGCCGCTGCTGCTAATTGGTCCGTCCGTCACGCGCACTCCATTTATGAAGCTATCCCCTGGGAAGTCGACGAAGATAGCTTCCGGTAGAGTCAGTGCAAAGATGCCGCAGCCAAGTGGGTCACGTGGATGCCAGCTGGGTGGAATGACCACTACTCGAAATCCAGCGCTGCAAAATGCGCTCGATAAGTCGAAGTGCCGGCTAGCTGCCGCTGTTGCCAAGTGGTCCGTCCGTCACGCGCACTCCTTTTATGAAGCTATCCCCCGGGAAGTCAACGAAGATCGCTTCCGGTAGTGTCAGCGCCAGTGCAAAACTGCTGCAGCCAAGTGGGTCACGTGGATGCCAACTGGGTGGAATGACCACTACTCTCAATCCTGCGGTGCAAAATGCGCTCGATAAGTCGAAGTACCGGCTAGCTGCCGCTGCTGCTAATTGGTCCGTCCGACACGCGCACTCCCTTTATGAAGCTATCCCCCAGGAAGTCGACGAAGATAGCTTCTGGTAGAGTCAGCAACAGTGCAAAAGTGCCGCAGCCAAGTGGGTCACGTGGATGCCAGCTGGGTGGAATGACCACTACTCGCAATCCTGCGGTGCAAAATGCAATCGATAACTCGCTCGAAGTGCCGGCTGGCTGCCGCTGCTGCTAATTGGTCCGTCCGTCGCGCGCACTCCTTTTATGAAGCTATCTCCCGGGAAGTCGACGAAGATAGCTTCCGGTAGAGTCAGCGCCAGTGCAAAGCTGCCGCAGCCAAGTGGATCACGTGAATGCCAGCTGGGTGGAATGATCACTACTCGCAATCCTGCGGTGCAAAATGCGCTCGATAAGTAGAAGTGCCGGCTAGCTGCCGCTGTTGCTAATTGGTCCATCCGTCACGCGCACTCCATTTATGAAGCTCTCCCCCGGGAAGTCGACGAAGATAGCTTCCGGTAGAGTCAGTGCAAAGATGCCGCAGCCAAGTGGGTCACGTGGATGCCAGCTGGGTGGAATGACCATTACTCGAAATCCAGCGCTGCAAAATGCGCTCGATAAGTCGAAGTGCCGGCTAGCTGCCGCTGTTGCCAAATGGTCTGTACGTCACGCACACTCCTTTTATGAAGCTATCCCCCTGGAAGTCGACGAAGATAGCTCCCTGTAGAGTCAGTGTCAGTGCAAAACTGCCGCAGCCAAGTGGGTCGCATGGATTCCAGCCCGGTGGAATGACCACCACTCGCAATCCTGCGGTGCAAAATGCACTCGATAAATCGAAGTGCCGGCTAGCTGCCGCTGCTGCTAATTGGTCCGTCCGTCACGGGCACTAATTTTATGAAGCTATCCCCAGGGAAGTCGACAAAGATAGCTTCCGGTAGAGTCAGCGCCAGTGCAAAGTGCCGCAGCCAAGTGGGTCACGTGGATGCCAGCTGGGTGGAACGACCACTACTCGCAATCCTGCGGTGCAAAATGCGCTCGATAAGTCGAAGTGCCGGCTAGCTGCCGCTGTTGCCAAATGGTCTGTACGTCACGCACACTCCTTTTATGAAGCTATCCCCCTGGAAGTCGACGAAGATAGCTCCCGGTAGAGTTAGTGTCAGTGCAAAGCTGCCGCAGCCAAGTGGGTCACATGGATTCCAGCCCGGTGGAATGACCACCACTCGCAATCCTGCGGTGCAAAATGCACTCGATAAATCGAAGTGCCGGCTAGCTGCCGCTGCTGCTAATTGGTCCGTCCGTCAGGAGCACTAATTTTATGAAGCTATCCCCCGGGAAGTCGACAAAGATAGCTTCCGGTAGAGTCAGCGCCAGTGCAAAGTGCCGCAGCCAAGTGGGTCACGTGGATGCCAGCTGGGTGGAACGACCACTACTCGCAATCCTGCGGTGCAAAATGCACTCGATAACTCGAAGTGCCGGCTAGCTGCCGCTGCTAATTGGTCCGTCCGACACGCGCACTCCTTTATGAAGCTATCCCCCGGGAAGTCGACGAAGATAGCTTCCGGTAGAGTCAGCAACAGTGCAAAAGTGCCGCAGCCAAATGGGTCACATAGATGCCAGCTGGGTGGAATGGCCACTACTCGAAATCCAGCGCTGCAAAATGCGCTCGATAAGTCGAAGTGCCGGCTAGCTGCCGCTGTTGCCAAGTGGTCCGTCCGTCACGCGCACTCCTTTTATGAAGCTATCCCCCGGAAGTCAACGAAGATCGCTTCCGGTAGTGTCAGCGCCAGTGCAAAGCTGCTGCAGCGAAGTGGGTCACGTGGATGCCAACTGGGTGGAACGACCACTACTCGCAATCCTGCGGTGCAAAATGCACTCGATAACTCGAAGTGCCGGCTAGCTGCCGCTGCTATTTGGTCCGTCCGACACGCGCACTCCTTTATGAAGCTATCCCCCGGGAAGTCGACGAAGATAGCTTCCGGTAGAGTCAGCAACAGTGCAAAAGTGCCGCAGCCAAGTGGGTCACGTGGATGCCAGCTGGGTGGAATGGCCACTACTCTCAATCCTGCGGTGCAAAATGCGCTCGATAAGTCGAATTGCCGGCTAGCTGCCGCTGCTGCTAATTGGTCCGTCCGACACGCGCACTCCCTTTATGAAGCTATCCCCCGGGAAGTCGACGAAGATAGCTTCTGGTAGAGTCAGCGCCAGTGCAAAAGTGCCGCAGCGAAGTGGGTCACGTGGATGCAAGCTGGATGGAATGACCACTACTCGCAATCCTGCGGTGCAAAATGCGCTCGATAAGTCGAAGTGCCGGCTAGCTGCTGCTGCTGCTAATTGGTCCGTGCGTCACGCGCACTCCTTTTATGAAGCTATCCCCCGGGAAGTCGACGAAGATAGCTTCCAGAAGAGTCAGCGCCATTGCAAAGCTGCTGCAGCCAAGTGGGTCACGTCGATGCCAGATGGGTGCAATGACCACTAATGGCAATCCTGTGGTGCAAAATGCGCTCGATAAGTCGAAGTGCCGGCTAGCTGCCGCTGCTGCTAATTGGTCCGACCGTCACGCGCACTCCATTATGAAGCTATCCCCCGGGAAGTCGACCAAGATAGCTTCCGGTAGAGTCAGCGCCAGTGCAAGGCTGCCGCAGCCAAGTGGATCACGTGAATGCCAGCTGTGTGGTATGATCACTACTCGCAATCCTGCGGTGCAAAATGCGCTCGATAAGTAGAAGTGCCGGCTAGCTGCCGCTGCTGCTAATTGGTCCGTCCGTCACGCGCACTCCATTTATGAAGCTATCCCCTGGGAAGTCGACGAAGATAGCTTCCGGTAGAGTCAGTGCAAAGATGCCGCAGCCAAGTGGGTCACGTGGATGCCAGCTGGGTGGAATGACCACTACTCGAAATCCAGCGCTGCAAAATGCGCTCGATAAGTCGAAGTGCCGGCTAGCTGCCGCTGTTGCCAAGTGGTCCGTCCGTCACGCGCACTCCTTTTATGAAGCTATCCCCCGGGAAGTCAACGAAGATCGCTTCCGGTAGTGTCAGCGCCAGTGCAAAGCTGCTGCAGCCAAGTGGGTCACGTGGATGCCAACTGGGTGGAATGACCACTACTCTCAATCCTGCGGTGCAAAATGCGCTCGATAAGTCGAAGTACCGGCTAGCTGCCGCTGCTGCTAATTGGTCCGTCCGACACGCGCACTCCCTTTATGAAGCTATCCCCCAGGAAGTCGACGAAGATAGCTTCTGGTAGAGTCAGCAACAGTGCAAAAGTGCCGCAGCGAAGTGGGTCACGTGGATGCCAGCTGGGTGGAATGACCACTACTCGCAATCCTGCGGTGCAAAATGCAATCGATAACTCGCTCGAAGTGCCGGCTGGCTGCCGCTGCTGCTAATTGGTCCGTCCGTCGCGCGCACTCCTTTTATGAAGCTATCTCCCGGGAAGTCGACGAAGATAGCTTCCGGTAGAGTCAGCGCCAGTGCAAAGCTGCCGCAGCCAAGTGGATCACGTGAATGCCAGCTGGGTGGAATGATCACTACTCGCAATCCTGCGGTGCAAAATGCGCTCGATAAGTAGAAGTGCCGGCTAGCTGCCGCTGTTGCTAATTGGTCCATCCGTCACGCGCACTCCATTTATGAAGCTCTCCCCCGGGAAGTCGACGAAGATAGCTTCCGGTAGAGTCAGTGCAAAGATGCCGCAGCCAAGTGGGTCACGTGGATGCCAGCTGGGTGGAATGACCATTACTCGAAATCCAGCGCTGCAAAATGCGCTCGATAAGTCGAAGTGCCGGCTAGCTGCCGCTGTTGCCAAATGGTCTGTACGTCACGCACACTCCTTTTATGAAGCTATCCCCCTGGAAGTCGACGAAGATAGCTCCCTGTAGAGTCAGTGTCAGTGCAAAGCTGCCGCAGCCAAGTGGGTCGCATGGATTCCTGCCCGGTGGAATGACCACCACTCGCAATCCTGCGGTGCAAAATGGACTCGATAAATCGAAGTGCCGGCTAGCTGCCGCTGCTGCTAATTGGTCCGTCCGTCACGGGCACTAATTTTATGAAGCTATCCCCAGGGAAGTCGACAAAGAGAGCTTTCGGTAGAGTCAGCGCCAGTGCAAAGTGCCGCAGCCAAGTGGGTCACGTGGATGCCAGCTGGGTGGAACGACCACTACTCGCAATCCTGCGGTGCAAAATGCGCTCGATAAGTCGAAGTGCCGGCTAGCTGCCGCTGTTGCCAAATGGTCTGTACGTCACGCACACTCCTTTTATGAAGCTATCCCCCTGGAAGTCGACGAAGATAGCTCCCGGTAGAGTTAGTGTCAGTGCAAAGCTGCCGCAGCCAAGTGGGTCACATGGATTCCAGCCCGGTGGAATGACCACCACTCGCAATCCTGCGGTGCAAAATGCACTCGATAAATCGAAGTGCCGGCTAGCTGCCGCTGCTGCTAATTGGTCCGTCCGTCAGGAGCACTAATTTTATGAAGCTATCCCCCGGGAAGTCGACAAAGATAGCTTCCGGTAGAGTCAGCGCCAGTGCAAAGTGCCGCAGCCAAGTGGGTCACGTGGATGCCAGCTGGGTGGAACGACCACTACTCGCAATCCTGCGGTGCAAAATGCACTCGATAACTCGAAGTGCCGGCTAGCTGCCGCTGCTAATTGGTCCGTCCGACACGCGCACTCCTTTATGAAGCTATCCCCCGGGAAGTCGACGAAGATAGCTTCCGGTAGAGTCAGCAACAGTGCAAAAGTGCCGCAGCCAAATGGGTCACATGGATGCCAGCTGGGTGGAATGGCCACTACTCTCAATCCTGCGGTGCAAAATGCGCTCGATAAGTCGAAGTGCCGGCTAGCTGCCGCTGCTGCTAATTGGTCCGTCCGACACGCGCACTCCCTTTATGAAGCTATCCCCCGGGAAGTCTACGAAGATAGCTTCTGGTAGAGTCAGCGCCAGTGCAAAAGTGCCGCAGCGAAGTGGGTCACGTGGATGCAAGCTGGATGGAATGACCACTACTCGCAATCCTGCGGTGCAAAATGCGCTCGATAAGTCGAAGTGCCGGCTAGCTGCTGCTGCTGCTAATTGGTCCGTGCGTCACGCGCACTCCTTTTATGAAGCTATCCCCCGGGAAGTCGACGAAGATAGCTTCCAGAACAGTCAGCGCCAGTGCAAAGCTGCTGCAGCCAAGTGGGTCACGTCGATGCCAGATGGGTGCAATGACCACTAATCGCAATCCTGCGGTGCAAAATGCGCTCGATAAGTCGAAGTGCCGGCTAGCTGCCGCTGCTGCTAATTGGTCCGTCCGTCACGCGCACTCCATTTATGAAGCTATCCCCTGGGAAGTCGACGAAGATAGCTTCCGGTAGAGTCAGTGCAAAGATGCCGCAGCCAAGTGGGTCACGTGGATGCCAGCTGGGTGGAATGGCCACTACTCGAAATCCAGCGCTGCAAAATGCGCTCGATAAGTCGAAGTGCCGGCTAGCTGCCGCTGTTGCCAAGTGGTCCGTCCGTCACGCGCACTCCTTTTATGAAGCTATCCCCCGGAAGTCAACGAAGATCGCTTCCGGTAGTGTCAGCGCCAGTGCAAAGCTGCTGCAGCCAAGTGGGTCACGTGGATGCCAACTGGGTGGAATGACCACTACTCTCAATCCTGCGGTGCAAAATGCGCTCGATATGTCGAAGTACCGGCTAGCTGCCGCTGCTGCTAATTGGTCCGTCCGACACGCGCACTCCCTTTATGAAGCTATCCCCCGGGAAGTCGACGAAGATAGCTTCTGGTAGAGTCAGCAACAGTGCAAAAGTGCCGCAGCCAAGTGGGTCACGTGGATGCCAGCTGGGTGGAATGACCACTACTCGCAATCCTGCGGTGCAAAAATGCGCTCGATAAGTCGAAGTGCCGGCTAGCTGCCGCTGCTGCTAATTGATCCGTCCGTCACGCACACTCCTTTTATTAAGCTATCCCCCGGGAAGTCGACTAAGATAGCTTCCGGTAGAGTCAGCGCCAGTGCAAAGCTGCCGCAGCCAAGTGGGTCACGTGGATGCCAGCTGGGTGGAATGACCACTACTCGCAATCCTGCGGTGCAAAATGCAATCGATAACTCGCTCGAAGTGCCGGCTGGCTGCCGCTGCTGCTAATTGGTCCGTCCGTCGCGCGCACTCCTTTTATGAAGCTATCTCCCGGGAAGTCGACGAAGATAGCTTCCGGTAGAGTCAGCGCCAGTGCAAAGCTGCCGCAGCCAAGTGGATCACGTGAATGCCAGCTGGGTGGAATGATCACTACTCGCAATCCTGCGGTGCAAAATGCGCTCGATAAGTAGAAGTGCCGGCTAGCTGCCGCTGCTGCTAATTGGTCCATCCGTCACGCGGACTCCATTTATGAAGCTCTCCCCCGGGAAGTCGACGAAGATAGCTTCCGGTAGAGTCAGTGCAAAGATGCCGCAGTCAAGTGGGTCACGTGGATGCCAGATGGGTGGAATGACCATTACTCGAAATCCAGCGCTGCAAAATGCGCTCGATAAGTCGAAGTGCCGGCTAGCTGCCGCTGTTGCCAAATGGTCTGTACGTCACGCACACTCCTTTTATGAAGCTATCCCCCTGGAAGTCGACGAAGATAGCTCCCGGTAGAGTCAGTGTCAGTGCAATGCTGCCGCAGCCAAGTGGGTCACATGGATTCCAGCCCGGTGGAATGACCACCACTCGCAATCCTGCGGTGCAAAATGCACTCGATAAATCGAAGTGCCGGCTAGCTGCCGCTGCTGCTAATTGGTCCGTCCGTCACGAGCACTAATTTTATGAAGCTATCCCCCGGGAAGTCGACAAAGATAGCTTCCGGTAGAGTCAGCGCCAGTGCAAAGTGCCGCAGCCAAGTGGGTCACGTGGATGCCAGCTGGGTGGAACGACCACTACTCGCAATCCTGCGGTGCAAAATGCACTCGATAACTCGAAGTGCCGGCTAGCTGCCGCTGCTAATTGGTCCGTCCGACACGCGCATTCCTTTATGAAGCTATCCCCCGGGAAGTCGACGAAGATAGCTTCCGGTAGAGTCAGCAACAGTGCAAAAGTGCCGCAGCCAAATGGGTCACATGGATGCCAGCTGGGTGGAATGGCCACTACTCTCAATCCTGCGGTGCAAAATGCGCTCGATAAGTCGAAGTGCCGGCTAGCTGCCGCTGCTGCTAATTGGTCCGTCCGACACGTGCACTCCCTTTATGAAGCTATCCCCCGGGAAGTCGACGAAGATAGCTTCTGGTAGAGTCAGCGCCAGTGCAAAAGTGCCGCAGCGAAGTGGGTCACGTGGATGCAAGCTGGATGGAATGACCACTACTCGCAATCCTGCGGTGCAAAATGCGCTCGATAAGTCGAAGTGCCGGCTAGCAGCTGCTGCTGCTAATTGGTCCGTGCGTCACGCGCACTCCTTTTATGAAGCTATCCCCCGGGAAGTCGACGAAGATAGCTTCCGGTAGAGTCAGCGCCAGTGCAAAGCTGCCGCAGCCAAGTGGATCACGTGAATGCCAGCTGTGTGGTATGATCACTACTCGCAATCCTGCGGTGCAAAATGCGCTCGATAAGTAGAAGTGCCGACTAGCTGCCGCTGCTGCTAATTGGTCCGTCCGTCACGCGCACTCCATTTATGAAGCTATCCCCTGGAAAGTCGACGAAGATAGCTTCCGGTAGAGTCAGTGCAAAGATGCCGCAGCCAAGTGGGTCACGTGGATGCCAGCTGGGTGGAATGACCACTACTCGAAATCCAGCGCGGCAAAATGCGCTCGATAAGTCGAAGTGCCGGCTAGCTGCCGCTGTTGCGAAGTGGTCCGTCCGTCACGCGCACTCCTTTTATGAAGCTATCCCCCGGGAAGTCAACGAAGATCGCTTCCGGTAGTGTCAGCGCCAGTGCAAAGCTGCTGCAGCCAAGTGGGTCACGTGGGTGCCAACTGGGTGGAATGACCACTACTCTCAATCCTGCGGTGCAAAATGCGCTCGATAAGTCGAAGTACCGGCTAGCTGCCGCTGCTGCTAATTGGTCCGTCCGTCACGCACACTCCTTTTATTAAGCTATCCCCCGGGAAGTCGACTAAGATAGCTTCCGGTAGAGTCGGCGCCAGTGCAAAGCTGCCGCAGCCAAGTGGGTCACGTGGATGCCAGCTGGGTGGAATGACCACTACTCGCAATCCTGCGGTGCAAAATGCAATCGATAACTCGCTCGAAGTGCCGGCTGGCTGCCGCTGCTGCTAATTGGTCCGTCCGTCGCGCGCACTCCTTTTATGAGGCTATCTCCCGGGAAGTCGACGAAGATAGCTTCCGGTAGAGTCAGCGCCAGTGCAAAGCTGCCGCAGCCAAGTGGATCACGTGAATGCCAGCTGGGTGGAATGATCACTACACGCAATCCTGCGGTGCAAAATGCGCTCGATAAGTAGAAGTGCCGGCTAGCTGCCGCTGCTGCTAATTGGTCCATCCGTCACGCGCACTCCATTTATGAAGCTCTCCCCCGGGAAGTCGACGAAGATAGCTTCCGGTAGAGTCAGTGCAAAGATGCCGCAGCCAAGTGGGTCACGTGGATGCCAGCTGGGTGGAATGACCATTACTCGAAATCCAGCGCTGCAAAATGCGCTCGATAAGTCGAAGTGCCGGCTAGCTGCCGCTGTTGCCAAATGGTCTGTACGTCACGCACACTCCTTTTATGAAGCTATCCCCCTGGAAGTCGACGAAGATAGCTCCCGGTAGAGTTAGTGTCAGTGCAAAGCTGCCGCAGCCAAGTGGGTCACATGGATTCCAGCCCGGTGGAATGACCACCACTCGCAATCCTGCGGTGCAAAATGCACTCGATAAATCGAAGTGCCGGCTAGCTGCCGCTGCTGCTAATTGGTCCGTCCGTCACGAGCACTAATTTTATGAAGCTATCCCCCGGGAAGTCGACAAAGATAGCTTCCGGTAGAGTCAGCGCCAGTGCAAAGTGCCGCAGCCAAGTGGGTCACGTTGATGCCAGCTGGGTGGAACGACCACTACTCGCAATCCTGCGGTGCAAAATGCGCTCGATAAGTCGAAGTGCCGGCTAGCTGCCGCTGTTGCCAAATGGTCTGTACGTCACGCACACTCCTTTTATGAAGCTATCCCCCTGGAAGTCGACGAAGATAGCTCCCGGTAGAGTTAGTGTCAGTGCAAAGCTGCCGCAGCCAAGTGGGTCACATGGATTCCAGCCCGGTGGAATGACCACCACTCGCAATCCTGCGGTGCAAAATGCACTCGATAAATCGAAGTGCCGGCTAGCTGCCGCTGCTGCTAATTGGTCCGTCCGTCACGAGCACTAATTTTATGAAGCTATCCCCCGGGAAGTCGACAAAGATAGCTTCCGTTAGAGTCAGCGCCAGTGCAAAGTGCCGCAGCCAAGTGGGTCACGTGGATGCCAGCTGGGTGGAACGACCACTACTCGCAATCCTGCGGTGCAAAATGCACTCGATAACTCGAAGTGCCGGCTAGCTGCCGCTGCTAATTGGTCCGTCCGACACGCGCACTCCTTTATGAAGCTATCCCCGGGAAGTCGACGAAGATAGCTTCCGGTAGAGTCAGCAACAGTGCAAAAGTGCCGCAGCCAAATGGGTCACATGGATGCCAGCTGGGTGGAATGGCCACTACTCTCAATCCTGCGGTGCAAAATGGGCTCGATAAGTCGAAGTGCCGGCTAGCTGCCGCTGCTGCTAATTGGTCCGTCCGACACGCGCACTCCCTTTATGAAGCTATCCCCCGGGAAGTCGACGAAGATAGCTTCTGGTAGAGTCAGCACCAGTGCAAAAGTGCCGCAGCGAAGTGGGTCACGTGGATGCAAGCTGGATGGAATGACCACTACTCGCAATCCTGCGGTGCAAAATGCGCTCGATAAGTCGAAGTGCCGGCTAGCTGCTGCTGCTGCTAATTGGTCCGTGCGTCACGCGCACTCCTTTTATGAAGCTATCCCCCGGGAAGTCGACGAAGATAGCTTCCAGAAGAGTCAGCGCCAGTGCAAAGCTGCTGCAGCCAAGTGGGTCACGTCGATGCCAGATGGGTGCAATGACCACTAATAGCAATCCTGCGGTGCAAAATGCGCTCGATAAGTCGAAGTGCCGGCTAGCTGCCGCTGCTGCTAATTGGTCCGACCGTCACGCGCACTCCATTATGAAGCTATACCCCGGGAAGTCGACGAAGATAGCTTCCGGTAGAGTCAGCGCCAGTGCAAAGCTGCCGCAGCCAAGTGGATCACGTGAATGCCAGCTGTGTGGTATGATCACTACTCGCAATCCTGCGGTGCAAAATGCGCTCGATAAGTAGAAGTGCCGGCTAGCTGCCGCTGCTGCTAATTGGTCCGTCCGTCACGCGCACTCCATTTATGAAGCTATCCCCTGGGAAGTCGACGAAGATAGCTTCCGGTAGAGTCAGTGCAAAGATGCCGCAGCCAAGTGGGTCACGTGGATGCCAACTGGGTGGAATGACCACTACTCTCAATCCTGCGGTGCAAAATGCGCTCGATAAGTCGAAGTACCGGCTAGCTGCCGCTGCTGCTAATTGGTCCGTCCGACACGCGCACTCCCTTTATGAAGCTATCCCCCGGGAAGTCGACGAAGATAGCTTCTGGTAGTGTCAGCGCCAGTGCAAAGCTGCTGCAGCCAAGTGGGTCACGTGGATGCCAACTGGGTGGAATGACCACTACTCTCAATCCTGCGGTGCAAAATGCGCTCGATAAGTCGAAGTGCCGGCTAGCTGCCGCTGCTGCTAATTGATCCGTCCGTCACGCACACTCCTTTTATTAAGCTATCCCCCGGGAAGTCGACTAAGATAGCTTCCGGTAGAGTCAGCGCCAGTGCAAAGCTGCCGCAGCCAAGTGGGTCACGTGGATGCCAGCTGGGTGGAATGACCACTACTCGCAATCCTGCGGTGAAAAATGCAATCGATAACTCGCTCGAAGTGCCGGCTGGCTGCCGGTGCTGCTAATTGGTCCGTCCGTCGCGCGCACTCCTTTTATGAAGCTATCTCCCGGGAAGTCGACGAAGATAGCTTCCGGTAGAGTCAGCGCCAGTGCAAAGCTGCCGCAGCCAAGTGGATCACGTGAATGCCAGCTGGGTGGAATGATCACTACTCGCAATCCTGCGGTGCAAAATGCGCTCGATAAGTAGAAGTGCCGGCTAGCTGCCGCTGCTGCTAATTGGTCCATCCGTCACGCGCACTCCATTTATGAAGCTCTCCCCCGGGAAGTCGACGAAGATAGCTTCCGGTAGAGTCAGTGCAAAGATGCCGCAGCCAAGTGGGTCACGTGGATGCCAGCTGGGTGGAATGACCATTACTCGAAATCCAGCGCTGCAAAATGCGCTCGA